>JAUNZM010002222.1:0-25572 GCA_033459285.1 Clamator glandarius
TGTGGACTTGGTCCCTGAAGATCTGTAGATGTACTCCAGCTGAGGAGAACACACTTGTCCTGGAAGATGCCCACATTCCCAGTTGGCAGCCTGTCCACCCAGAGCCTTTGGACTGCAGATAGGACAGGAATGAAAAATGTATTTATTAGCTGAGAACCAGCAGCAGAGCTGTGTGAAAGTTTTCCCAGCTGGGACGTTGCTGGAGGTGACCTCAAGTCCTGTCCTCATTCAGGGAGCTGGTGGTGTCCAGCTCTCCCGGCACCATGTGCCCGGGAAGCAGGAGCTTCCTTTTTAATTTCTCCTGTTCCCCAAATCCTCCCTTCCCAAGTGTCATATGCAGAGAGGGACACCATGGGCCACGTCCAGGCACCTCCAAGCAGGTCTGGGTCTCTGTCCTCACATGCAGAGGGTTCCTCTAATCCCCCAAGGTCAAACATGCCACCCAGGGCCTGTTCCGTTGCCTGAACGGTGGCACTCAGATGCCATCTGAGCTGCCTGAGGTTTCCAGGATATCTGTGCAGGGCCAGAGACCTGCAGCATTCCAGAGCAGCGCTTGGAGGCCACCGCAAGGAGATGTTTTATAGGACCTCAAGCATTATTTGACACCATCTCTGCAAGGACCTGTATTTCTCCTCCTCAGCACATCCAGAATCAGCGGGTTTGCTTTAAAAAAGCCTGAAGAGTTGTGGTGGAGAGAAAACCTTTGGATAGAAAACTGGGGACATGATGCATGGATGCAAGGTCTCCTTCAACAATCCCAGAGGCTCGTCTGAACCCACCATGGGATGGTGCTGGAGGGGAGGAGGAGTAGAAAAGGCTCTGCTCGTGGGATTGGGTTGCAAAGCAGGACACATTGGAGGCTGATTTACTGCATAAAGGTTGTATTGTCCCCTCGATTGCTTTATAAACCAGTTTTTGCCGTTGTGCAGAGGTCCAGCATGGGCTGAAGAGACAGTGCCAGCTGGAATTTCTCCTCTAGCTGCTTGTGAATCAAGA
This sequence comes from Clamator glandarius, assembly GCA_033459285.1. NCBI lineage: Eukaryota > Metazoa > Chordata > Aves > Cuculiformes > Cuculidae > Clamator > Clamator glandarius. The sequence continues at coordinate 997 of JAUNZM010002222.1, forward strand.
ATGATGTCTGTGCAGCAAACTTTGTCCTTTGTGCTTGGCACCGAAGAACTGGGTTGGGTACAAACATCGAGTGGCAGGGACCTTAGCGGGGGAGTGAAACCAGCCCTGCTTTTCACCTCTGTCTCCCTGCTTCCCGCTCTGCAATGGAAGAAATCCCAGCGCCGAGTATTCCTTTTCCCTGGATTAGGCTGCGTGTGTTGGCTGGAGCGGTCTCGGTCAGCTTGGCTTCAGTTCCTTACTGTACATCTGGTCCTCATCTGGAGCTAAAAGGATAAACATGTCTGCTGCTTGGGAACTGCTGGCATGTTTCAGCCCTCGCCTTTGTACCTCTCTGCGAGCATGATCTGCCACGGCTCTCTTCATCGTGTCAGACCCGGCAAATCCGATTGACTCCAATTAGTCACGTCATTGGAATGTCTCTCATTACATATTAATCTTACTCCCAAAGAATATTGAGCGAGCTTTGCAGACATCATATTTTTTTGCAGCTCAAAAGATTCCTCTTTGCCTTCAGCTGCTTTGCTTCCAGCTGCTCTGGCTCCGTCCAAGCCTTCCCGCTTTCGTGCCGGCAGAAGTTTTGCTCTGCCTCCCTAAAATGCCCATGGGAGCCTGCAAAAGCACCAAAGTTTTCTTCCCAAACCTCACTGAAATGCTCTCCAGGCTTTGTTTCATGGAGAGGTTCATCCCTACAAGCACTTTTCTGAGTGGCTCAGCTGATGTTGGAGCCGGGAGACGAGGCTGTATCCCATGGGGTGGGAGCAGGTCCCCATGGCTGTAGGAGCTCGAGCATCTCCCAGCTCAGCCTCCTCATTGCTTCGTAAACCTTAACATGACTCCTCTTGCCTTCTTCTCTCTGCAGCCAGTGCATCACTTCACAGCTGGATGAGCTGCTGTGTCCTCCCACCACGCCGGAGGGTCGGAATGATGAGAAGGCCCTGCTTGAACAGCTCGTCTCTTTCCTCAGCGGCAAAGACGAGACAGAGCTGGCTGAGCTGGATCGAGCTCTCGGGATCGACAAACTCGTTCAGGTAAAGAGAGAACCACCCATGGGACTCACTGGAGGTCAGATACGGATCCAGAATATAGTTGTAGAATCATAGCGTGGTTTGGGTTGGAAGGGACCTTAAAGCCCATCCAGTTCCAACCCACCTACCATGGCAGGGACACCTCCCACTGCATCAGGTTGCTCAAGGCCTCATCCAGCCTGACCTTGAACACCTCCAGGGATGGGGCAGCCACAGCTTCCCTGGGCAACCTGGGCCAGGGCCTCCCCACCCTCAGTGTGAAGAATTTCTTCCTAATGTCTAATCTAAATCTTACCCCTTACAATTTAAAGCCATTCCCCGTCATCCTATCACTGCAGGCCAGCTTTCTTGTAGCCTACATCAGATACTGGAAAGCCACCCTAAAGTCTCCATGCAGCCTTCTCTTCTCCAGGCTGAACAACCCCAGCTTTCTCAGCCTGTACTCGCAGCAGAGGTGCTCCAGCCCTCATAGCGTTTTTGTGGCCTCCTCTGGACCTGTCCCAACAGTTCCATATCGTTCTTATGTTCGGGATTCCAGAACTGGACACAAGAATCCAGGTGGCGTCTCACAAGAGCAGAGCAGAGGGAGAGAATCCCCTCCCTCGCCCTGCTGGCCATGCTTCTTTTGCTGCAGCCCAGGACACGGTTTGGCTTTCAGGGCTGTGAGCACCCATTGCCGGCTCATGTTGAGCTGAGCCTTGATGTGAGCATGGAGGAGGATTTCCAACATCCAGATGTGAGTGGGAACGCATGAGCGCATCAGGTTCAGAGACGATACTTAACACCACGCCGTTCTCTACCCTCACACACACAAAAAGCTGGAAAATAGCCCCGTGAAATACAATATCTCGCTGCTCTGCTTTTCAAACGTGATCCCCCATGAGAATTGGCAGCCTGGCAAAGAGGCAGCCGAGCGGTTTTGGCTCATATAATGGGGAGAGCTGGCAAGCTGTCCCTCTTCCCCACCTTACCAAGAGGGACTAGGGCACGGAGGAGCCTTCCAGCTGGAATCCCAGAGCCTGGGATTCCTGAGCTTGGGTTGTGCTGCCTAATAATATATCTAATGGCCTGGCTGGTATGAAACCGTGCAGCCCTTGCTATCAGGATTGGTTTACAGTGCAGCTGCCCCGCTGTCTCGGGTTGAACCGCAGGGAAAAGATTTCCTTTCAGCAGTGCTCTCATACTCGGATAGCGCTGGGGCCCTGGATTCTGCAGCTGAGCTCCACTGGAGGCTCCCTGCTTGGGTATTATCCGCAGGGGCAGATGCTTTTGAAGGGTCCAGGATTTCATAAATACCAGAGCATGGCAGGGGCAGAAAGCCGTCTGCAGGGGAGTGAGGGAGGGAGGTGGAAAATGAGATGGATTGCTTGTGATTTGTCTCAGGGTGGTTTCTTTTTCCATGCCCCATAGGGCTCGCACGCATGTTTTTTCCAAAACAAGGAACAGAATCGAAACTCTCCTAATAAATGGGACGTCCTGGGAAAGAAGCTTCACAGCCAGTCCCTGCAGCTGCTCTGGGCCTGATCCTGCTTCATTTAAGCCCGGAGGTGGCCCAGCTCCTAACGTGACCCTTTCCATCATCCCATGATGCTTATGTTTTCATGAGCAATTTGAGGGACCTGTTGTAGAATCATAGAAAAGACCTTGGTTTGAAAAGACGTTTGAGATCATCAAGTCCAACCGTACCTGTCCAATACTAAACCAGACCCCTGAGCAACTCATCTACCTGCCTTTTAAATACCTCCAGGGTTGGAGACTCCACCACTGCCCTGGGCAGCCTCTGCCAGTGCTTGAGAACCCTTTCAGTGAAGAAATTGTTCCTGTGTCTAATCTGAACCTGCCCTGGTGCAACTTGAGGCCATTCCCTCTTGTCCTGTCACTGTCACTTGGGAGAAGAGACCAACACCCACCTGGCTCCAACCTCCTTTCAGGCAGTTGTAGACAGTGATGAGGTTTCCTCTCAGCCTCCTTTTCTCCAGGCTAAACAACCCGAGATCCCTCAGCCACTCCTCATAAAGCTTGTTCTCCAGCCCCTTCCCCAGCTCTGGACGTCTTCCAGCTCCTTGGTGTCTTTTTTGTATTGAGGCCCCCAAAATGATACCTGGATGGAAGCAAAGCTGAGTCGGGCTCCACATGTGAGAAAATCACCGTGAACAGGGTACTGTTCGGCAGGGGAAGTGGTGGATTGGCGTGGGGATACTGGGAACCATCAGAGGACATCTCAACCCAGCAGCACGATGCTGCTGGAGCCTGTGCAGCACAGGAAAGGGTAGCTGGAATCTGCCCCAGATACGTCTGCAAAACCCTTGTGAAACGACTGAGCTGTTGCAGCTGCATCTTTTGGCAAGAGCAGCCCTAGTAGGAAGGAGTGGAGAGGCTGAACTCCCTGACTTGGGAAAAGAAACCAAGGCAGGCCATGATTTTGGATGCACAGCCTGGAGAAAAGGGATGTGGTGAACACCCGACATGGGAATCGACTAACAGAAATTGGAAAAAAGGGGATTGAGTGTACCCTAAGTTCATGAATGACACCAAGCTTTGGGGGAGGGTGTCTGGAGAAGAGGAATGTAGCTGGGAAAGGATCTGGAGCCCAGGGGCTCTGGGAGCAGCTGAGGCACATGGGGCTGTTTAGTCTGGAGAAGAGGAGGCTGAGGAGAGACCTCATTGCTCTCTGCAGCTCCTGGAAAGGAGGTTGGAGCCAGGTGGATGTTGCTCTTTTCTCCCAAATGACAAGTAATAGGATGACAGGACATGGCCTTGAGTCGCACCAGGGCAGGTTCAAATTAGATATCAGGAAAAACATCTTCACAGAAAGAGTTCTCAGGCACTGGCAGAGGAGGCTCGGGGAGGTGGTGGAGTTCCCAGCCCTGGAGGAATTTAAAAGATGGGTAGATGAGGTGCTCAGGGATCTGGTTTAGTATTGGACAGGTACAGTTGGACTCAATGATTTCAAGGGTCTTTTCCAACCAAGTGATTCTATGATTTCATTAATAGGAATTTGGGCTTTTTCCGTGGCTTTGGCTGATGCTCAGAAATACTTTTAATAGTTACATGAAATATTTGCTTGAGGGACATTTTCAGTGACGCATCAGCATAAAGGCAAATTTGGGAAGAAAAGGTGTTGCTAGTTCCCCTCCAGGATGTATTCTTGGCAGGTAGGGATTCACATCCCTTGAGGTGAGGATATTTACTCTGACTTGGTCAAACCCACTGTGTTCTCCATGCTACTACAACCATGGTGGGATGAAATACAGAAGGTACCTGTACCCAGCTGGAAATGAGATAGTTTGGAGAAGGAAGAGCAGAAGAGGCTCATTTCAGCAGGTCTGTGGTGCTGCTCTCCCAGTCCTAGAACCATGTGAACTCCATCTTAATTTATCTTTAGTGGTTTAATTTTCCCCGCTACCATCTTAATTGATGCCAAGGCATCTGATCCAATACTTGAAGCGAGCCTACAGGAAAGCTAGGGAGGGGTTTTGGTGAGGGAGTGCAGGGGTAGGATGAGGGGGAACGTTTTTCAGCTGCAAGAGGGGAGACTGAGATGAGATCTTAGGGAGAAATGTTTTCCTGTCAGGGTGGTGAGGCGCTAGCCCAGTTTCCCAGAGAAGTGGTGGCTGCCCCATCCCTGGAGGTGTTCAAGACCAGGTTGGATGGGGCTTGGAGCAACCTGATGCAGTGGGAGGTGTCCCTGCCCATGGCAGGGGGTTGGAACTGGATGGGCCTTGAGGTCCCTTCTTCCCATCCAAACCATTCTATGATTCTAATTTATTTTTCACCACCACCATTCCCACATGCTTATCCTGGCCTTGCAGCCTCAGTCCTTCGGTGGGCACCGTCTAAGCAAATCCCACCACCTGTGGAACTTAGATTAAGGATTCTGGCTCCCAGGTGTTACTACTCTGTGGGTTCATAGCTCCAACTCCTGATTTCTTATCCCTCTCTGCAGCTCCCTGAAAGGAGGTCGGAGCTAGGTGGGTGCTGCTCTCTTCTCCCAAGTGACAAGCTACAGGATGAGAGGAAATGGCCTCAAGTTGCACCAGGGGAGGTTCAGATTGGCTAGTGGGAACAATTTATTCACAAAAGGAGGGGTGAAGCCCTTGCAGAGGCTGCCCAGGGCAGTGGTGGAGTCCCCACCCCTGGAGGGGTTCAAAGAATGTTAGGCCATGGCGCTTAGGGGCATGGTTTAGCAGACCCACTGGGGTTGGGCTGATGATTGGACTGGATGAGCTTAGAGGTCTTTTCCATCCTGAATGATTCTGTGATTCTCTGCCTGAGCCAAGCTAGGGCAATATGGAATGTCTTCTGGTCGAGATTTGGTGGTGTGGAAATCATCCCTTGGCTGCAACAGGGCTCATTTGTATCGGAATGGCTATGTTACTGACCGTAAGGTCCTGTCTTCCCTGGATTCCAACTGAGAGGATTCGTGAGCAGTGCAGGGTTCAGCTGTGCTTCCCATGAGCTCTCCTAGTCCTGGGGGTCCGTGGCTCCCGGCCTTGGACAAGGACTGTGTCCGAGGTGCTCTGTGGGGATCTGAAAGTGCTGAGGCTCCATAAAAACAGGAAAGGAGAGAGAGCACAAACTGTTTCTCATTTCAGGCTGATCTCCTGAGCCTTAGGGTCTGTGCAGCCACGTTTGGGGTGCCGGTGAGCAGCTCAGCACTAACAAACCCTGCAGAGGAAGGCAGGAGAAGGCAGCAGCATCTGCTTCTGCCCTGCAACCCCTGCCCCCGCCACTAGCCCAGAGGGAAGAGCCCTGAGCCCTTCTGAAAAGCCTGGTCCTGGTCTTTGCTCCCAAGCAAGTCAAAACAAATAATTTCCATCCCTCCAATGTTTGCTAAGCCCCAGGAGTGGGCATTTAACACCTTCCTCAGGTGCAGCACTGGCTCTCACAGAGGCTGGAGCCTGCCTAGGGATGAGGATCATGGGCTGGAGCATCTTTACAAGCGAGTTGCCCCACACCAGGGACATGCTCCATGGCCTTGGAGCTCTCTGGGGAAAGGCTGGGTGCTGGTGGGACTCCAAATTGATCTTTTCCTTTCCCTTTGCCTTCACCAGGGTGGTGGGCTGGAAGCCCTGACAGAGCGGTTCCAGCCCCAACAAGCCACCCCACCCCTCATGATGGAACAGAAAGCTGGAATGTACCCCCAGCCTTATTCCTCCTCGTCTCCCACCACGAACCTTCCCGGTGCTTTCCCTGGCATGGTGAGGCAGAAGCCGTCCTTCGGAGCCATGCCGGTGCAGGTCCCGCCGCCCCGCGGAGCCTTCCCCACCAACATGGCCATGCAACCCCGGCAGACGCTCAACAGACCTGCCACGGCTCCAAACCAGCTCCGACTCCAGTTGCAGCAGCGGCTTCAGGGCCAGCAGCAGGTAATCCTTCTCCATCTGCATCCTGGGGCTGTAGCCAGGGGATGGAGGGACCCTCATACCAATTGGAAGGGATCGCATGGGTGGAACAATCCTACATCAGTTTTGAAGGTTTCTTTGTTTTTTTTTTTTCTCTCCTACCTTCCAGCTGATCCATCAAAACCGGCAGGCGATCCTTAACCAGTTTGCAGCCAGCTCTCCCGTTGGCATCAACATGCGGGCGGGGATGCAGCAGCAGATCACGCCGCAGGTAAGGGGAGTGGGTGGTCTTCCAACCTGGAAAAAATGAGAGTTAATCCCCATGTTAGCACTGCCTGGTTTGCTTCTCTCAGTCATTAACAGGAGAGGAAGATTTTCCCATGTGCCAGAGGCAGCTGCAAGTGTGTTTCACTCTTATTCCAGTTTCTACACCACCTTAAGGTACAAAAGTGTTGATCTGGTGGAGGATAGGAAGGCTCTGCAGAGGGATCCGGACAGGATGGATCCATGGGTTGAGGACAACAGGGTGGTGATCGACAAGGCCAAGTGCTGAGTCCTGCACTTGGGACACAAGAACCCCACACAGAGCTCCAGGCTTAGGAAAGAGCAGCTGGAAAGCTGTGCAGCAGAGAAGGACCTGAAGATGTTGGCTAACAGTGGCTGAACATGAGCCAGCAGTGGCCCAGAAGGCCAGCAGCATCCTGGCTTGGATCAGCCATGGGGTGGCCAGCAGGAGCAGGGAAGGGATTCTTCCCTGGCCTTGGCGCTGGTGAGGCTACACTTGGAATCCTGGGTTCAGTTTTGGGCCCGTCACAAAAAGAAGGACCTTGAGGGGCTGGAGTGTGGGTGGAGCTGGGTAACGGAGCTGGGGAAGGGGCTGGAGTGTGGGTGGAGCTGTGTAACGGAGCTGGGGAAGGGGCTGGAGAGCAGGTGTTATAAGAGACAGCTGAGGGAACTTGGCTTGTTTAGCCTCAAGAAGAGGAGGCTGAGAGGAGACCTCATCATCGTCTGCAAGTGCCTGAAACGAGGTTGGAGCCAGATGGGTTCTGGTCTCTTCTCCCAAGTGACAGTGATAGGATGAGAGGAAATGGCGTCAAGTTGTGCCAGGGCAGGTTCAGATTAGATATCAGTAAAAAATTCTTTATGGAAAGGGTTCTTGGGCACTGGCAGAGGCTGCCCTGGGAGGTAGTGGAATCTCCACCCCTGGAGGTGTTTTAAGGCCAAATGAGTTGCTCAGGGATCTGGTTTAGTATTGTCAGGAATGGTTGGACTTGATGGTCTCAAAGGTCTTTTCAAACCAAGTGATTCTATGGTTCTATTAAATCCTTCATTAGCATGTAGGGAAGAATATGCTAATGCAATTAATTGAGAACGATCTTTAGGAAGCGTATGCCATCCTTTCAGTACCGGAATCTCTAGAGAATCCTAATGATCCTGCAAATCCCCCAGTGTTAAAGTTCTTGTTTGGTTTTAATAAAGTAGATGAAACATCTGCTAGGTATGAGAAGTTGGAAAGCGTAGCTGAGTTCTAGTGACTTTGTTCCACTACTTGGAGAAGGCTGGGCCTTTTCCTGAAGCAGCACAACATCCCTGATGCTCCATTGGGAGCATTAACAATAGGGAAAGAGAACGAATGGTTCCCCTCCAGGTTCCAGTTTCAGTCGCTGATGGCTTTGTCGGTTGTCTTAATGTGGTTAAATGCAACACATCTGTCTTGGCCATGTGGGAAATGAGCCCACGGTGATGGAAAAGCTTGTGGAATGGGGTGTTTTTCAAACTACAGAGCCGAGAAAGAGTTGAAATCAGGGATCCTGGGCTCTGGCACACAGCAGCATGCCAGGGAGGGCACAAGAAGGGCATTCCTCACCTGCAGCCCTGTGTCCACTTGTGGAATCATAACATAAGAAGGAACTGCTGGAATGGGTCCAGAGGAGGCCATGGAGATGATCCAAGGGCTGGAGCACCTCTGCTGTGAGGCCAAGCTGAGAGAGTTGAGTTTGTTCAGCCTGGAGAAGAGAGGGCTGCGGGGAAACCTGAGAGCAGCCTCCAGCACTGAAAGGGGCTCCAGGAAAGCCGGGGAGAGGCTCTTTACAAGTGTCTGTAGTGATAGGATGAGGGGGAATGGCTTAAAATTGGAAAGGGGGAGATTTGGATTAGACATTAGGAAAAAATTCTCCACAATGAGAGTGGTGAGACCTGGCCCATGTTGCCTAGAGAAGTAGTGGCTGCCCGACCTCTGGAGATGTTCAAGCCAGATTGGATGGGGCTTGGAGCAACCTGATCCAGCGGCAGGTGTCCCTGCCCATGGCAGGGGGTGGAAGTGGGTGTTGTTTAAGTTCCCTTCCAACCCAAACTACTCCATGATTCTGTGAAGTGGGACCCTCAGAGGGGAAGGGTCTTGGTGGTAGCCAGGTGAACAAGAGAACCAGGGCAGGGGGTGCTCTGAGCTGTTTGCCAGAAGCGGAGGGTCATGGTGATAATCTGGGCATCCCCTTCTTTTCCGCAGCCTCCCCTCAATGCCCAGATGCTGGCTCAGCGTCAGCGTGAGCTCTACAGCCAGCAGCACCGGCAGCGGCAACTCATGCAGCAACGAGCCATCCTGATGAGACAGCAAAGCTTCGGCAACAACCTCCCTCCTTCCGCCGGGCTCCCGGTCCAGCTTGGAGCCGCTCGCTTACCCCAAGCACCCCCTCAACAATTCCCTTACCCTCCAAACTACGGTACGACTCCGGGAAACCCTCCCACCTCCACCAGTCCCTTCTCACCATTGGCGTCCAACCCCGAGGCAGCACTGGCGAACCGCAGCAGCATGGTGAACCGGGGCATGATGGGCAGCGTCGGAGGGCAGTTTGGCACCGGGATGACCCCGCAAATGCAGCAGAACATCTTTCAGTATTCGGGATCAGGTACGACGAGCAGTTGGGTTGGACTGGGAAGCCGTCTGGCAGAGTTCTCACCCCTGAGTCCTCCAAAGTGCTTCTCCTTAAATATATCTGCTCCTCAAGGAGCCAGACCCTGGCTAAGATGTGTGGAATGAGCTCGTGCCTCTCGTGAGGACACCACTTTGGTAGGAGATGGGTGAACCGGTGTGGAGTTGAGTGCAGGCACTGTCTTGAAGGTCAGGCATCCGCAAGGTCTCAGTAAGGTGGACGTCACTGACGAGGAGAGAAAACTGCTTGGTGGCTGCAGTTGTCCTGCAGGAATAACAAGACAGGAAAATGAGTAACGGTTTTAAACTAAGGGAGAGGACATTTAGACTGGATGTAAGGAAGAAATCTTTTACATTGAGGATGATGACACACTGGCACAGGTTGTCCAGAGATGTCAAGGCTTCCCCATCCCTGGAGCTGTTGAAGGCCAAGCTGGATGGGGCTTTGAGGAACCTCATGCAGTGGGAGGTGTCCCTGCCCATGGCAGAGGGTTGGAACTGGATGAGCTTCAAGGTCCTTTCCAAACTAAACCATTCTGTGATGCTAGGAACCTCCTTTGGCATCATCTCTCCAGAATGCTGGCTCGTTTCCAGCCCGGTGTGATGCTAAAGAGAACACCTGCTGATGGAAACCACTTGAGGGGGGTTTCCCTGCTCCTTCAGTCCTGAAATATTTGCATTTGTGCGATGCAGCTGCTCGAAATGAAAACCAGAGGCCACAAAGCTGAAAGTCAAACCTAAGGCACCAGTTTCAAGCGGTGACCCCAGGGCTTAGTGTTGGGACCAGTTGTGTTTAATATTTTTAATCCATGATCTGGATGAGGGGATCGAGTGCTCTCTCCGTCAGTTTGCAGATGACACCAAGTTGGGTGAGAGTGTTGATCTGCTGGAGAGCAGGAAGGATCTGGACAGGCTGGAGCCATGGGCTGAGTCCAATAGGGTGGGATTCACCAAGGCCAAGTGCTGGATCCTGCACTTGGGACAGAATAACCCCATGCAGCGCTCCAGGCTTGGGGAAAAGTGGCTGGAAAGCTGCCCAGAGGAAAAGGCCCTGGGGCTGGTGGTCGACAGTGGCTGAACATGAGCCAGCAGTGGCCTGAGTGGCCAAGAAGGATCAGCCATGGGGTGGCCAGCAGGAGGAGGGAAGGGATCATCCCCCTGCACTTGGCACTGGTGAGGCTGCACCTTGAATCCTGGGTTCAGTTTTGGGCCCCTCACTCCAAGAAAGACCTTGAGGGACTGGAGCACGTCCAGAGAAGGGGAACAGAGCTGGGGAAGGGGCTGGAGTGCAAGGGTTCTAGGAGTGGATGAGGGCCCTTGTGCTGTTTAGTCTGGAGAAGAGGAAGCTGAGGGGAGACCTCATTGTGCTCTGCAGCCCCTGGAAAGGAGGTCGGAGAGCTTTGGCTTTCTCACAAGTAAGAGGCAATAGGATGAGAGAAAACTGTCTTAAGTTGCGCCCAGGGAGGTTTAGACTGGATATTGGGAACAATTCCTTTCCTGAAAGTGTGGTGAAGCCCTGGCAGAGGCTGCCCAGGGCAGCGGTGGAGTCCCCATCTCTGGAGGGATTCAAAACACATGTGGTTGTGGCACTTGGGGACATGGTTTAGTGGGGCTGGGCTGCTGGTTGGACTGGGTGAGCGTAGAGGTCTTTTCCAGCCTTTATGATTCTGCAGTTCAATGGTTTGATGCCGGGGGAGGAGGGAAGTGGGTCTGGGCTCCACTGACGCCATCTCTTCTTCCCCAGGCATGGGTCAGCAAAGCGAACCTGCCTTCGCCCCATCCCTCAGCCCCAGCAGCCCCTTGATGTCACCCCAGCTCCCTCCTTCACAAAGCCCCATGCTGCAGCCGGCCCCGCCGACACCGGGCTACCAGTCGCCTGACATGAAGACCTGGCAGCAAGGAGCCATGGGGAACAGCAAGTAAGATCTCAGTGGGGATAACCCGGAATGTGCAGGTCACACAGGCAGAGAGGGTGGCAAGGGGACGCCAAGGTGATGGTAGAGGCTGTAGGTGACACCCGGCTGAGGACACATGCTGAGCTCAGGCTGTGTTGCCCTGCTGTGACGTCCTGCAGAAACCACCATCCACACAGGGTTTTGGAGCTTCAGCTCTCCAGAAATTAGTAAAAAAAAAAACACTGCAAAAGTTCACCTGGGGATGCCCTTTGTATCTTGGCTCTGTGATGGTTGCTGAGTTAACCCCTCCTGTATGAGCAGCACAGAGCAGGAGGTTCCTGGGTGGGGTGGGATGAGATGGAAGCGCTGTTGGAGGTTGGATGCTTCACCGTGCCTTGCAATGGAGAGCTGACCTCCATCCTGGAGCCCAAGTGAGGATGGTGTGGTGTTGAGGAGGGCACTGGAAGGAGAGTTTGGTGTTACACAGAACAGGGCGTTGCATCTGTGTGATCCTCAATCCAGCCCAAAGTCCAGAAACAATCCTTCTCGTGGCACCGGTGTTTCTCCTGCTCTGCCCCATCTCCCTAGGGAGCTGCCTGCCACAGCAGAAGCACAGGGTGGATGTTTCCACATAGGCCACCTCCCTTCTTTTGGTCTCTTCTCCCAAGGAAAAAGTGATATGATGAGAGGAGACTGCCTCTGGTTGCACCAGGGGAGGTTTCGTTTGCATATTAGGAACAATTTCTTTACTGAAAGAGCGGTGAAGCCCAGGCAGAGGCTTCCTAGGGCAGTGGTGGAGTCCCCATCCCTGGAGGGGTTAAAAAAAAACGTGTGGCCGTGGCACTTGGGGACAGGGTTTAGTAGGCACAGTGAGGTTGAGCTGGATGAGCTGAGAGGTCTTTTCCAACCTTAATAAGTCCAAGCCTTGGTACAGGCAGCACCTCAAGGCCCCCCTGTCCCTAGGGATGTGCAGAGCTCCCTTTCACTCCACCAGCTCTGCTGCGCACGGTCTTGGTGGTCACCAAGAGGCCATTGCAGCTCAGGCCAGGGTCGGCACACACCTCCAGGTTCCTCTTGCGGCTCCACACACCCGGGTAATGCCTTTTCCTCTCTCTCTCTCCAGTGTATTTGGCCAAGTGGGGCAGAGCCAGCCAGCACCTGCTCAGCAGGGAATGTACAACAACATGAGCATCACCGTCTCCATGGCAGGAGGAAACACCAACGTCCAGAACATGAACCCCATGGCTGGACAGATGCAGATGAACTCGCTGCAGATGCCCGGGATGAACTCCATGTGCTCGGAACAGGTCAGTCCCAACCCGTTCCTGCTCCTGGGATGGGCAGGCAGCTCCCAGGGGTTTGGAACTCCCTGGCTTTGGAGGTAACAGTGCCTGAAGGGACGAAGGGGGAAAGGTCTGGCTGCCACTCTGTGGGTCTTCCAGGGTGTCCTATGTGTCCTTGTGCACCTCCAGCCCTCATGGTAAGGCTGGTGGTGGGCCCATGTGTGGCCGTGCATCCCTGCGGAGCTATGAAAGCTGGGAATGGGAACAGTTGGGTATAAGACACTTGCACAGCTCCAGCCCGAAGTCCCAAGCAGCAGCCCTTTGGTGAAAGTCTCACTGGGCCAGACCAAGCTGCCTTCAGCATTTTCAGCAGCTGGGATTTGTCTCAGCGCCGTTAAGCTCCTGGAGGACATGCTTGGCTCGTTGATTTTGCATGGGATATTATGGGCTGGGGCTTGCAGCCTCCCTAGGGAGTAGCTGCGTGGCTCGGCAGGGAAGGAGGTTGTCCCTGCTGTGAGCTGGCTGCGTGCACGGTCTGAGCCAGTGGCTTTTGCCTCTGTCACCAAGCGGTTGGGTGGTGTCCCATGCTACCTCGGAGTGAGAACAGCCCAGGGAAAAGGGGTAGGAGGTGGGGAGAAACAGGTCCCAGCTGCTCATGGGATCCCCCACTGATGTCCCAAAAACCTTCATCTCACAGTGCAGGGTGGATGCTGGCAGGTTCCCCAGCGCTACCTCATCCCTGAAACTCATCGCAAGAGGGCAGTGAGTGCCCCTCCAGCATCTGGAATTCCCAGCTGAGCCTGGATCTTACTTTTTTTTGACAGGTAAATGACCCAGCACTGAGACCCGCGGGCCTTTACTGCAACCAGCTTTCCTCCACTGACCTTTTGAAAACAGAAGCAGATGGGGCGCAGGTCAGTAAGAAACTGCTAAGCACATCTCAGGTATCCCGAGGAGTTTGACAAGATTCCCCCCCTCCCTGGCAAAGGCCAAACAGCCCCAGCCATCCTGGCTCAGCGTGCTTGGTTTCTGCCTGGACCAGCCCTGGTTAGCAGGGTTGGGTTGCAGCCACCGTGGTCCCACCAGCACTGGGTGACATCAGTGCCCTCTTTGCCTCCCAGCTCACGCCGCTGCCTTGAGCGTTTCTCGCCTTGTTGCTGGCACGGAAGAATGGCAATGCCACAGCTGAACTGGAAAAATAAATGTCTTGGTGCTAAACGCCCCTTAGCCCGGCTCGCTGTGGCTCCGAAGGGTTTCTTTCCTAGGCTCGGCCATCACCGGAGTGGCCCATGGTCCCTGTGCCACCAGGCCACCACGTTAAAGGAAATTTGGATGGGGGAAGCTCCAGGGGCGGCATCTGTTGCTGTAAGCAGTGCCCGTCACTGCAAGCAGCGCTGCTGGATGCTGCCCATCCCTCTGAGCATCACCAAAGCGCACCCAGCCAATTGCCTCCAGCTCCAGGAACGATCCAGTTCATCCCTATCTCATCCAGCACCTGCCGGCATCACGGCATCGCCTCCCCCTTCCCCATAGCAACAGCTTTGGTTCCGTAGGGACACACCGGGACACACCAAACCTCTTAATTCTGATCAAACAGCTGCGCTGGACCTCGCTCACCACCACCACCCCACACCACCGGCACGGCCACCGCGCCGCAGCCCTTTCACGCCAAGCTGGGGGCCTTTTTTCCCCCCCTCAAAAAGATCCATTTTTCCCTTTTTTTTTGATGAGCAACGTTATGAACCTCGCCGAGCCGAATGAGTTGCAGCGGTTTTCTTTTTATAGGACAAGAAGACCGAAGAGTTCTTCTCTGGGGTGGCTCCAGACTAGAGGAAGTTCTCTAGTGAGTTTCCACTTCACGTAGTTCCCAGCTCCACTGCCACCAGAACCCTACCCAGGCCTTGCTAAATCCACTTTTTTTTTTTTTTTTTTTTCTATTTTGTGTCCCAGCAGGTACAACAGGTTCAGGTCTTCGCCGACGTGCAGTGTACAGTGAATCTGGTAGGAGATCCCTACCTCAACCCACCGGCTCCCTTGGGTGCTGCCAAGAACGCCGCGGGGCCGCCGCCGCCTCCGGGCCAGCAGAAGAGCCTCCTTCAGCAGCTACTGACTGAATAACTGCTTTGCGAGGAATGTGAAATTGCAAACACAAAAGACGACCTACAGAGAGATATAAATATATATATTATATATTTTTCTGAGATTTTTGATATCTCAACCCGCAGCCATTCTTCAGCTCGTAGTGTTTGGAGCAAAAAGGGGGTGGCTTTTTGTTTTATTGGGTGGGGGGTGGGTTTTTTCCCCTTTATTTTCTTTTTCCCCCTTCCCCCGACTTGTTTCCCCCGCCTTTTTATTTTGCCCCACCTTTTCATTTTTCTCTTCCTTTTCCCTTTAAATACCTTTTTTTCCTTTTTATTTTGCTCCCCTCCCTTTTCCCTGGTTTTTTTATTCCCCCTTTTTTAAATTCTTTTCCCTTTTTATTTCTTATTTTTCTCATTTTCCCCTTTAATTCCCTTTTTTCCTTTTATTTTTCTCCCTCCCTTTTTTAAATTCCTTTTCCTCCCTTTTTATTTTGCTCTCCCTCTTTTATTCCCTTTTTTAATTCCTTTTTTCCCCTACTTATTTTTCCCCTCCCCTTTTTTAAACTCCCTTCTCCCCCTTCATTTTATTTTGCTCCCTTCCTTTCCCCCCCTTTTTTTAATCCCCTTTTTTTTTTCCTTTTGGCTTTTATTTTTTTTAAAAAAAAAAAAAAACCTAAAGCGTTGGATGTCGGCGAAGCGCCGAGGCGGGACAGTTTGGTTTTTCGAGCCAAACTTACAGATGATTCTTATTTTTGTAATCATTTTGCTGGCTTCTTAACCTGGAGGAAGGTTTCTTGGGGAGGGGGGGGAAGAAGAAGGCAGCTGGAGGACTGCGGCGGCGGCAGGAGGAGGAGGAAGCTCAGTTTCAGCTGGATCTGTCACTGATCACGTCTCGGCGCGGGGCACGGAAGGGGATCGGCGCTGGATTTCTGCAGGAAAAGTCGTTTTTTTTTAAATTCACGCTTAAACAACCCCTCCCGGTCTCTCCCCTCCGCCCCAGCCCGCTTGTGCGTACAATCAGCTTTTTCTAGCAATCGTGAGTTTGTTGGTTTTAAAGAAAAAAAAAAAAATCAGAGTATTTTGACCCAACTTTTTTTTTTCCACGTTTTATGCCGGTTTCAAAGCCTCTGAGCGAAACGGGGAGGAGGGGCTCCAATGTGTATATTGCAGCAGGAGGAAAAAAATACACAAAAAAGACAAAAAAAAAAGAACAGTTTTGGGGGAAAAAACTGCAATAATTTTTAGGGGTAAGGCTGGGGGGAGGGGTTCTGTCAATTACTGTAGATAAAATTTTCTGATTAAATATTAAATAAAATTAAGCAGTCGGTTCTTTCTGCTTTGATTGTGTTTAACGGCTGAGGTAGCTTAAACTATTTAAAATAATAATAATAAAATAATAATAATTGAATTCTCTGCTGGGAGATAGCTTATTTTTTTCCCCCTTGAGCCTTTCACTGTAAATAGCTCTGAGCTCTGTATAAATTTATTTTTTCTCGTAGTTTGGGGTCTCTTAATATTCACTGTGGGTTTTATTGGGGGGGTAAGGGGAGGGTTTTTTCTTCCCCTCTACAAATTGTGCTGGTGTGTGGAAAAATGTTGATTTGCAAGAGTTAAAGATGACAAACAAACAAACAAAAAAAGAAGAGTTGCCAGCGAATGTTTCATTGTTTCTGTGCTGAGGGGATGGCAGAGGGGGGCCAGGACCCTTTGGGATGCAGAGTGTGGCTGCAAAATCAACATCTTTAAGTGCAAACCAGCATCTTGAATCCCAAAATGCTGTAGAGAAAAGAGAAATCTGTCTTTGTGGGGTTCTCAGTCCCTGAATTCACAGCTGGAGCAGAAAGTGGGATGGTGGGTAGAGGGAAAAGGGGGTTTATTACATCCCATTGGTCTGCAGGCTGCGGAAACAGTGCAGGAGCAATTGGAACCAGGATGACCCAGACAGGGACTGGAGAGGCATGTGTGATTCGAGCTGACAGTGCAGGTTTTTTTGAACTAATTGGCTTGTTTCAAATATTTCTACTGCAAAGGAGGCCTAACGTAGCGGGATGAGGGCTGCAGCGCATCCTGGTTCGCCAGCCGATGCTGCCGTCTGCTGTTCACATGGTTCCCAGCAGCGGTTCAGCACCTGGTTCAGCACAAATAAAAACAGGGAGAAATTGGCCTCCTGGTGCAGGAGGCAAAAGTGACGCAGCCGTGGAGCGAGGGGCGTAGGTGGGAGAGGCTGCACCAGAAGGAGAATCTGCAGGGAAGACAAGAGCCACCAACTGTGCCTGAAGCCAGGTCCCACTTGCAGAGCTCAAGCTTTTGGTTTCATGGAATCGTGGAATGGTTTGGGTTGGAAGGGACCTTAAAGGCCATCCAGTTCCAGCCCCCTGCTGCAAGCAGACACACCTCCCACTGGATCAGATTCTCCAAGGCCCATCCAACCTGGCCTTCAACACTTCCAGAGATGGGGCAGCCACCACTTCTCTGGGCAACCTGGGCCAGAGCCTCCCCACCCTCAGCATGAAGAATTTCTTACTAATGTTAAATCTAAATCTTCCCCTTCCAATTTAAAGCCATTCCCCCTCATCCTGTCACTACAGGCCCTTGGAAAAAGTCCCTCCCCAGCTTTCCTGCAGGCCCCCTTTAAGTTCTGGAAGGCTGCTCCAAGGTGTCCCCACAGACTTCTCTAGGCTGAACAACCCAACCTCTCCCAACCTGTCCTCAATCCAGGAGGTGCTCCAGCCCTTGGATCATCTTCGTGGCATCCTTTGGACTCATTTCAGCAGTTCCATATCCATCTTATGTTGGAGATTCCAGAACTGGACACAGGACTCCAGGTGGGTCTCACAAGAGTGGAGGAGAGGGAGAGAATTGCTCCCTTGAACTGATGGCCACACTTCTTTGGATGCAGCCCAGGATGGAGAAACTCCAATGGAAACATCACACTAAAAAGCCACAGAGACATTTTTCAAATGTCGCAGAACCTGAAAGTTTTGCCTGTGCTGGAAGGGGGAAGACGTACAAGGAGGTTAACACAAAACATAGTCATATTCTACACAGATAACATTTAATCCTCCCCCATAAAGAGTCATTCCACACTGTAAAACTGCTATTGCCAGGTGAGGAGAGATCACATGTACCAAGCAGGAGTGCAGCACTCCTGAAATGCAGCAGCTTTCCTTGGAGAGCAGACTATGCCCTGCCACGCTCACTTCAGCAGCTTGAACTTCTTCAAGTGTTGGTGCACTTGGTCCTTCGGGTACGGCCGGAGTGCCAGGCAGGTGGGCACGTTCTCAGGCTGCTCCATCCACAGAGCGTGATCGATGCTGTGCTGGGTCAGGGTCTCTGCCAGTGCCCTTAGCGCAGCCTCGTCTGGAGCCTACAAAGAGATGGAATCTGCTGGAAGGTCTGGGGTAGGTGGCTTTCCAGCCACTTTTCCCCAAGCCTGGAGCGCTGCATGGGGTTATTCTGTCCCAAGTGCAGGACCCAGCACTTGGCCTTGGTGAATCCCACCCTATTGGACTCAGCCCATGGCTCCAGCCTGTCCAGATCCTTCCTGCTCTCCAGCAGATCAACACTCTCACCCAACTTGGTGTCATCTGCAAACTGATGGAGAGAGCACTCGATCCCCTCATCCAGATCATGGATTAAAAATATTAAACACAACTGGTCCCAACACTAAGCCCTGGGGTCACCGCTTGGAACTGGTGCCTTAGGTTTGACTTTCAGCTTTGTGGCCTCTGGTTTTCATTTCGAGCAGCTGCATCGCACAAATGCAAATATTTCAGGACTGAAGGAGCAGGGAAACCCCCCTCAAGTGGTTTCCATCAGCAGGTGTTCTCTTTAGCATCACACCGGGCTGGAAACGAGCCAGCATTCTGGAGAGATGATGCCAAAGGAGGTTCCTAGCATCACAGAATGGTTTAGTTTGGAAGGACAAGCAATCCCTGTGTTGGGTACTCTATCCAAAACGTGTCTTGTTCCTCTAAGCACACTGCCAGCCTGGGGAGCACTGGGAGCAGGAGCTAGGGCTGCAAGGCAATGCAGGCTACAAACCTTTCACAACAAAGAAGCCAGAGCCCACAAGTACACAGGGGCAACCCTTTAGTCCTCCCTTATGAGTGGCCACTGTCACCCTCTGCCTCACTGTGAGCAAGAGCTGCGCCAGAGGCCTCACATCTGGAGGGCCCTGAGGATTTCACAGAATGGTTCGGGTTGGAAGGGACTTTTACAGCCCTGAGCTGGAAGACTTGGGGTGCTGGTGGGTGAGGAGCTCAACATGAGGCGGCAACAGGTGCTCACAGCTCAGAAAGCCAAACCATGTCCTGGGCTGCATCCAATGCAGTGGGACCAGCAGGGCCAGGGAGGGGATTCTGCCCCTCTGCTCTGCTCTGGGGAGATCCCACCTGGAACCCTGCATCCAGTTCTGAAATCCTCAGCACAGGAAGGACAAGGATCCGGTGGAGCAAGTCCAGAGGAGACCACAGAGATGATACTAAGGCTGAGAGAGCTGGGGTTGTTCAGCCTGGAGAAGAGAAGGCCGTGGGGAGACCTTACAGCAGACTCCAGTAGTGAAAGGGGCTCCAGGAAAGCTGGGGAGGTGCTCGTGATCAGGGAGTGCAGGGACAGGATGAGGGGGAAGAGTTTCCAGGTGAAAGAGGGGGGGGTTGGATCTGGCTGGGCTTTGAGGTCCCTTCCTCTCCAAGCCGTTCCCACCCCACCCACGCTCCGATCCCCCGCACCTCCAGCACCACGGTGCGCATGGCGCCGCCCATCCGCAGGTAGGCGCGGGTGTCCGGGTGCTCGGCGTGCGCATGAGAGGCGGCCAGGGCGGCGTGGCAGCCCTGCGCCACCACCGCGCCCAGCGGCCACGCCAGCGGCGGCCGCGACAGGTCCCCCCGCAGCACCACGTACTGCACCAGCGCCGCCGCCGCCATCTTGCCGCGGGGGCTGATGGGAGGCGCGGGTCCCAGGGGGAGGGCTCGGAGGGGCAGCCGCCATGTTGGCGCGGGGAGGCGCAGAGACTGGCGGGAAGCGCGAGCCGCACAGAGCGCGCGGAGAGGCGTCGCCGCCGCCATGTTGATGAGGGGAGGGAAGCGGCGTCGGGAAGTGACGCACTTCCGGCGGCGCGAGGGCGCGCGGTTTGAGCGGCGGTGAGTGAGGAGCGGGGTCGGGAGTCCCTGGTACCCCCAGGCTCCTTGTCACCTCCCCGCTGGGCCCCCCCCCCACCCCCTCACCCCGCGGTCCCTTTCGGGCTCATAGAATCATCGAATCACCAGGTTGGAAAAGACCCGCTAGGTCATCTAGTCCAACCATTCCTATCAAACACTAACCCATGCCCCTCAGCACCTCGTCCACCCGTCCCTTAAACACCTGCAGGGACGGTGACTCAACCACCTCCCTGCACAGCCTGTTCCAGAGCCCAATGACCCTTCCCGTGAAATTTTTTTTCCTAGTGTCCAGCCTGAACCTCCCCTGATGCAGCCTGAGGTTATTTCCTCTTGTCCTGTCCCCCGTCACCTGGGAGAAGAGCCCGGCTCCCTCCTCTCTACAACCCCACCCCGTTACCCCTTGGTTCCTGCCCGTCACCCCTCCCTGACCTCCAGTGTCTCCTCGACCCAAGAAGCAGCTGCCACTACAGAAAGTGGAATAGAATTAGAATTTAAGCTAGAGCTAAGTTCATCCAAGTGCCTGTGTTCTTTGAGAGTGAGGCGGAATGTCCCTCTGGTTGCATGTTTTCTCCCAAGCAGTGTTTTCCAGTCACTGCTCATTCTCTGGGGTGATGTCTTGTCTTCTGTGCGACCTGTGACGAGCAGATGTGGCGCCTCCCGTGCCCACCTGTTTGCAGCCTTTCCTCATCTCAAAGGCAAGGTCAGGCAGAGCTGGCTCCAAAGCTCCAAATTAGCAGAGCTTTGACTGCTGAGAAGTTTGTAATAACATTAAAATGAGTCCTTGGAAAGTCATGGAATGTGCATAACGTTTCTGGGAATATTTATACATCTTCATGGCAGTGAGAAACGTATCCTGTCCCAGCTCTTGTCTCGCTGCACATGATGGATGGGGATCGCTCCCTCGTGGTGCCCAGGCCTGATAAAGGCTGATTGATTTCTAAAACTCCAAAACGAGTCTTAAGGGAGTTTATTTTCTGGTATTTTTGGCATTATCCCAGTCACCTTTTTCGTCCTCGGGATTGTAGTGGCTCTCCAGGCCCATCCTGCTGGCAGAGACTGGTGAATCCTATCCATTCTGGCACTCCTGGTTGTTTTCCATGCAGGGCTGGTGGGAAACAGTGATTCATAGCGACTGGTGGTTTATAACGTGTAGTTTCAGCCATCTGCCTGCAGGATCATCCCTGTGTGGTGCTGGACCAGACCTCGGCGCTTCTCAGAGTCCTGTTGTGGCAGCAGGAGGAAGAGGAAGGTCGTTCCGAAGAATAGCTCTCTCTGGCCTGCTGTTCCTGCAGGGATGGAACCTAGCCAGGGAGCATTAGCGCCAGCAGAAGAACAGCAAGGGATGATGGAAGATGGGAAAGCGCGTTCAGCGGATGGTGAGTGATCCGGGGCACAGAGTGCAGACATCTGTGCATGAAAAGTGTCCTCCGGTAGGAGCAAATCCCAAAATGCCACAACTGATCCCCTCATTGGTCGTGTCTTGAGTCACCCACAGCCAGTTTGGGGTGTAGGAGTTTCAGAGAAGTCACTCTGCTGCTATGTGTGCCAGTATAGAACTAAAAGTGGGAACTGCAGCTCTCTTGGGATCAGGATTGGTGTGTCACCGTGGTGTTAGGGTCAGCTGGCACTTGGCCTCACTGTTTAAAATTCCCAAAAACCTTTCTCCAGATATTTTTCTCCCTCTGGCCTTTTGAAAATCATTGTATGTGGTTTATTTGTGTGTCTGCAGAAGACCTGCTTGGTTTTGGGCACCGCGGTGCAGATCGTTAATCATCACAGCCTGGATTTTGAAATGGATCATGCTTTTCCTTGCAGGATTGTTTGCTTACCTGGAAATGCTGGAAGTGCAAGCTCATAAGGCAGCCGTGAAGCAGGAGGAAATGGAACAGCAGGAGGAGAAGCTGGCCATGCTGAAAAAGAGAGTGCAGGAGCTGAGACTCCAGAGGGATGAGCTCCGGGCTAAAGTGGAACTGCAGGAAAAGGGGGTGAGGAATGGCTTGCTGCCAAGATCTGCTGGAGGGTCCTGGGATGGATTTACTGAGGTTATTCATGTAGAGAAAACTACTGGATTTGTTTCCCCTTTTAAGTCCAGATGTGCCCTACTTCCAGTACCATATAGTCCATGACTGTGAAGTCTACTTGCTTGGAGATTCTGTGGCCATTTCTGAACCCTTTTCTTGAGTTTTTCTCCCCTCTCCTGCCTCCTTTCTCCCTGCTCTATCAGAGACTGCAGGGATTGGAGGAGGGGGAATGGTTTGAAGCTGAAAGAGGGGAGTTGGAGGTGAATTCTTAGGAAGAAATATTTTGCTGTGAGGCCCTAGCCCAGGTTGTCCAGAGAAATGGTGGCTGCCCCATCCCTGAAGGTGTTGAAGGCCAGGTTGGATGGGGCTTGGAGCAACCTGATCCAGTGGGAGGTGTCCCTGCTCGTGGCAGGGAGTGGAACTGGATGGCCTTTAAGGTCCCTTTGAACCCCGACCATTCTATGACTCTCTTCTGCTTGAAATGCCGTCTCATTTTTCTTGGAGACGGGTTATGATTTCTCCGTAGCCTTGCAGTGTTCTCTGCAGGTGATCCATTCCCATCGGCAATTTCTGACCTCTTCTTCTCTGGCTTTTGTAGCAACTTGGGAAAGAAGGAGTCACGTCGGAGGCAGCCCAGCCCAGCGCTCAGACTGTTCTTGAGTGGAAGATAAAAAACGTTAAGGCCATGCTGCAGATCTTTTACCTCACAGGTAAGGTCTTAAAGTTGCCTACATCCTGCCAACGGCTGCATTCCTGGGGTGCCACATAATGGAAGATGAGCCTCATGTGAAGTGTCATGTCCTTATTAACATTTCTGCTGATGTTCTTGGAGACTAGATTTAGAGTCTTAAAATGCTGGAGGAGCCATAACTATGTAATTCCCTGCCTCCCACAGGCCTCTGGGATGTACCCTAAACTACTATTTACTGAATTGTATAATTTAAATGAAGGTCTAGATTTTGGAAAACATGTAACTACCTTAGGAATGAAATCTTCAGGAAATAGGCAGTTGAATAGTCAGTGAGCTGGGTCTTCCAAACAGGCTTGTGGGGTCAGCACCCTCATGTCACCTCCTCCTGAGCATTTTATTTTGCAGTGTTTTACATCCATAAACTTCTGGAAGTCTTTAATCATAGAATCGTGGAATGGTTTAGGTTGGAAGGGACCTCAAAGCCCATCCAGTTCCAACCCCCTGTCATGCACAGGGACACTTCCTGATCAGGTTACTCAAAGCTCCATCCAACCTGACCTGGAACACCTCCAGGGATGGGGCAGCCACCACTTCTCTGGGAAACCTGGGCCAGGGCCTCCCCACCCTCACAGGAAAACATTTCTTCCTAAGTTCTCATCTCGATCTCCCATCTTTCAGCTTCAAACTGTTCCCCCTTGTCCTATCCGTGTACTCCCTGATCAAGAGCCCCTCCCCAGCTTTCCTGGAGCCCCTTTCTCTCCTGGAAGGCTGCTCTAAGATCTCCTTGGAGTCCTCTGAGGGAGCTCCCTAAGCTGGCACGGTAACAGGATGCAGCCCCAAATCTACCTTGCAGTGATGAGGTCAAGTAGCACTGAATAATCTCTCTCTGGACCCAAGGGATCAGTGGGAAGCTGACCAAGCGTGGAGTATGTTTCTGCATCAGCACAGCTTACGAGGGCACTTATTTGGATTCCTACTACCTGGACCTGCTCACCAAGCCAGAAGTGCAGATTTACCGCCACTCCATCCCTGTCTTCATCCCCCTGGAGCAGATTGCCAAGAAATACCTGCAGACGGACATCAGGCGCTTCCTGTCTGTCCTATTGGACCACCTGAACGCCTACGTGGGGAGGAGGTTCCAGGCAGACCAGTTACAGGTACCAGCAGCTGCAGCAGAGCTGCTAACCTCACCTTTTCCTTTCAGTGTACCAAGTGTTTTGAGTCTCCTTAGTGCTGGGGAGAATCTTGGTGTTTCTCTACGTAGAGCACTTGCAGTTCTGGTTTTCAGACACACGTTATCATGTCACTACAAACTCAGTTGCCCATTTCATTAAGGATCACGTACTTGAATGTCTTGCTCATTCAAAATTTACTGCTAAATGCAAAGGTTATAGAATAGAATCATGGAATCATTGTGGTTGGAGAGGACCTTTAAGCTCATCCAGTCCAACCACCAGCCCAGCCCCACTGTGCTGACTAAATCACTAAATGACTAAGTCCCCAGGTGCCACGGCCACATGGCTTTTAAACCTCTGCAGGGATTGGGGACTCCACCACAGCGCTGGACAGCCTGTGATAGGGCTTCACCACTCTAACAGTAAAGAAATTGTTCCCAATATCCAATCTAAACCTCCCCTGGCACAAATTGAGGCCATTTCCTTTCATCCTATCCCTAGTTAGTTAGGAGAAGAGCCTGGCTCCAACCTCCTTTCTGGGAGCTGCAGAGAGAGATGAAGTCTCCCCTCAGCCTCCTCCACACTAAACAGCCCTGAGGCCTTCAGCCAGTCCCAGAATGCCTGCACTCCTTCCCCAGCTCTGTTCCCCTTCTCTGGACGCGCTCCAGCCCCTCAAGGTCCTTCTTGGAGTGAGGGGCCCAAAACTGAACCCAGGATTCGAGGTGCGGCCTCACCAGCGCTGAGTGCAGGGGGACAATCCCTTCCCTGCTCCTGCTGGCCACCCCATGGCTGATCCAAGCCAGGATGCTGTTGGCCTTCTTGGCCACCTGGGCCACTGCTGGCTCATGTTCAGCCACTGTTAGACCAGCACCTCAGGTCTTTTTCCTCTGGGCAACTTTCCAGCCACTCTTCCCCAAGCCTGGAGCGCTGTGTGGGGTTGTTACCCAAGTTCAGGACCTGGCTTTTGGCTTT
>JAUNZM010002223.1:0-24041 GCA_033459285.1 Clamator glandarius
TGGAGGTTTTTAGAATGTTCCGGGGGTTCTCTAGAAGGGTCTGGGGACTTATAGAAGGGTCCTGGGGCCTCTAGAAGTGTCTGAGAACTATTAGAGTGGTTCGGGGGGGCTCTAGAAGGGTCTGGAGGCTTTTAGAAGGGTCTTGGGAAGCTCAGGAAGGGTCTGGGGGCTTTTAGAATAATCCGGGGAGGGTCTAGAAAGGTCTGGGTTCTTTTAGAATAGTCTTGGGAGGTTTTAGAAGGGTCTGGGGTCTTTTAGAATGATCAGGGGAGGGTCTAGAAGGGTCTGGGCGCTTTTAACCGGGTCCTGGGGGGCTCTACAAGGGTCTGGAGGCTTTTAGAGGGGTTCTGGGGGGCCCTAGAAAGGTCTGGGTTCATTTAGAAGGATCCGGGGAGGGTCTAGAAAGGTCGGGGTGCTATTAGAAGGGTCCTGGGAGGCTCTAGAAGAATCTGGGGGCTTTTAGAATGATCCGGGGAGGGTCTAGAAGGGTCTGGGGGCCTTTAGAAGGGTCCTGGGGGGCTCTAGAATGGTCTGGGGGGTTTTAGAAGGGTCCTGGGAGGCTCTAGAAGAGTCTGGGGGCTTTTAGAATGGTACTGGGATGCTCTAGAAGGGTCTTGGTGCTTTTAGAAGGGTCCTGGAGGGCTCTAGAAGGTTCTGGGTGCTTTCAGAAAGGTCCAGGGGGCCACTAGAAGGGTCTGGAGGCTTTTAGAAGGGTCCGGGGGGGCTCTAGAATGGTCTGGGGGCTTTTAGACGGGTCCTGGCGTGCTCTAGAAAGGTCTGGGTTCTTTTAGAATAGTCCTGGGAGCTTTTAGAAGGGTCTGGGGTCTTTGAGAATGATCAGGGGTGGGTCTAGAAGGGTCTGGGCGCTTTTAGACGGGTCCTGGGGGTCTCTACAAGGGTCTGGAGGCTTTTAGAGGGGTTCTGGGGGGACCTAGAATGGTCTGGGTTCATTTAGAAGGATCCGGGGAGGGTCTAGAAAGGTCGGGGGGCTATTAGAAGGGTCCTGGGAGGTTCTAGAAGAATCTGGGGGCTTTTCGAATGATCCGGGGAGGGTCTAGAAGGGTCTGGGGGCCTTTAGAAGGGTCCTGGATGGCTCTAGAATGGTCTGGGTGCTTTTAGAAGGGTCCTGGGGGCATCTAGAAGGGTCTGGGGGCTTTTAGAATGATCCGGGGAGGGTCTAGAAAGGTCTGGGGGCCTTTAGAATGGACCTGGGGGGCTCTAGAAGGGTCTGGGTACTTTTAGAAGGGTCCTGGGAGGCTCTAGAAGGGTCTGGGTGCTTTTAGAAGAGTCCTGGGTGGCTCTAGAGCGTTCTGGGGGCTTTTAGAAGGGTCCTAGGGGCCTCTAGAAGGGTCTGGGGGCTTTTAGAAGGGTCCTGGGATGCTCTAGAAGGGTCTGGGTGCTTTTAGAATGGTCCTCGGATGCTCTAGAAGGGTCTGGGGGCATTTAGAAGGGTCCTGGGGGGATCTAGAATGTTCTGGGGGCTTTCAGAAGGGTCCTGGGTGTCTCTAGAAGGGTCTGGGGGCTTTTAGAAGGGTCCTGGGGGGCTCTAGAATGGTCTGGGGGCTTTTAGAATGGTCCTGGGTGGCTCTAGAAGGGTCTGGGGGCTTTTAGAAGGGTCCGGGGGGGCTCTAGAAGGGTCTGGGGAATTTTAGAAGGGTCCTCGGATTCTCTAGAAGGGTCTGGGGGCTTTTAGAAGGGTCCTGGGGTGCTATAGAAGGTTCTGGGGGCTTTCAGAAGGGTCCTGGGGGTCTCTAGAAGGGTCTGGGGGCTTTTAGAAGGGTCCTGGGGGGCTCTAGAAGGGTCTGGGTGCCTTTAGAAGGGTCCTGGGTGACTCTAGAATGTTCTGCTGGCTTTCAGAAGGGTCCTGGGTGGCTCTAGAAGGGTCTGGGGGCTTTTAGAAGGGTCCTGGGTGGCTCTAGAAGCGTCTGGGGGCTTTTAGAAGGGTCCTGGGGGTCTCTAGAAGGGTCTGGGGGCTTTTAGAAGGGTCCTGGGAGGCTCTAGAAGGGTCTGGGGGCTTTTAGAAAGGTCCTGGGTGGCTCTAGAAGGGTCTGGGGGCTTTTCGAAGGGTCCTGGGTGTCTCTAGAAGGGTCTGGGGGCTTTTAGAAGGGTCCTGGGAGGCTCTAGATGGGTCTGGGTGCTTTTAGAAGGGTCCTGGGATGGTCTAGAAGGGTCTTGTGGCTTGTAGAAGGGTCCTGGGGTCTCTAGAAGGTTCTGGGTGCTTTTAGAAGGGTCCTGGGTGGCTCTAGAAGGGTCTGGGGGCTTTTAGAAGGGTCCTGGGGGGCTCTAGAAGGGTCTGGGTGCTTTTAGAAATGTCCTGGGGTGCTCTAGAAGGGTCTGGGGAATTTTAGAAGGGTCCTCGTATGCTCTAGAAGGGTCTGGGCGCTTTTAGAAGGGTCCTGGGGGGCTCTAGAAGGGTCTGGGTGCCTTTAGAAGGGTCCTGGGTGACTCTAGAATGTTCTGCTGGCTTTCAGAATGGTCCTGGGGTCCTCTAGAAGGGTCTGGGGTCTTTTAGAAGAGTCCGGGGGGGCTCTAGAAGGGTCTGGGTACTTTTAGAAGGGTCCTGGGGTGCTCTAGAAGGGACTGGGTTCCTTAAGAGGGGCCCTGGGTGACTCTTGAAGGGTCTGGGGGCATTAAGAAGGGTCTTGGGGGGCTCTAGAATGTTCTGGGTGCTTTTAGAAGGGTACTGGGGGGCTCTAGGAGGGTCTGGGGGCTTTTAGAATGATCCTGGGGGGCTCTAGAAGGGTCTGGGTTCTTTTCGAAGGATCCGGGGAGGGTCTAGAAGGGTCTGGGGGCTTTTAGAATGGTCCTAGGGGGCTCTAGAAGGGTCTGGGGTCTTTTAGAATTATCCTGGGGGGCTCTAGAAGGGTCTGGGGGCTTTTAGAATGATCCGGGGACGATCTAGAAAGGTCTGGGTGCTTTTTGAAGGATTCCAAGGGGCTCTAGAAGGGTCTGGGGTCTTTTAGAAGGATCCGGGGAGGGTCTAGAAGGGTCTGGGGGCTTTTAGAAGGGTCCTGGGGTTCTCTAGAAGGGTCTGGTTGCTTTTAGAAGGGTACTGGGAGGCTCTAGAAGGGTCTGGGTGCTTTTATAAGGGTCCGGGGAGCCTCTAGAAGGGTCTGGGTGATTTTAGAAAGGTCCTGGGTGGCTCTAGAAGGGTCTGGGTGCTTTTAGAAGGGTCCGGGGGGGCTCTAGAAGGGTCTGGGGAATTTTAGAAGGGTCCTCGGATTCTATAGAAGGGTCTGGGGGCTTTTAGAAGGGTCCTGGGGGGCTCTAGAAGGGTCTGGGTGCCTTTCGAAGGGTCCTGGGTGACTCTAAAATGTTCTGCTGGCTTTCAGAAGGGTCCTGGGGTCCTCTAGAAGGGTCTGGGGGCTTTTAGAAGGGTCCTGGGTGGCTCTAGATGGGTCTGGGGGCTTTTAGAAGGGTCCTGGGGTGCTCTAGAATGGTCTGGGGGCTTTTAGAAGGGTACTGGGAGGCTCTAGAAGGGTCTGGGGTCTTTTAGAAAGGTCCTGGGTGGCTCTAGAATGGTCTGGGGGCTTTTCGAAGGGTCCTGGGTGTCTCTAGAAGGGTCTGGGGGCTTTTAGAAGGGTCCTGGGAGGCTCTAGATGGGTCTGGGTGCTTTTAGAAGGGTCCTGGGATGGTCTAGAAGGGTCTTGGGGCTTGTAGAAGGGTCCTGGGGTCTCTAGAAGGTTCTGGGTGCTTTTAGAAGGGTCCTGGGTGGCTCTAGAAGGGTCTGGGGGCTTTTAGAAGGGTCCGGGGGGGCTCTAGAAGGGTCTGGGTGCTTTTAGAAATGTCCTGGGGTGCTCTAGAAGGGTCTGGGGAATTTTAGAAGGGTCCTCGTATGCTCTAGAAGGGTCTGGGCGCTTTTAGAAGGGTCCTGGGGGGCTCTAGAAGGGTCTGGGTGCCTTTAGAAGGGTCCTGGGTGACTCTAGAATGTTCTGCTGGCTTTCAGAATGGTCCTGGGGTCCTCTAGAAGGGTCTGGGGTCTTTTAGAAGAGTCCGGGGGGGCTCTAGAAGGGTCTGGGTACTTTTAGAAGGGTCCTGGGGTGCTCTAGAAGGGACTGGGTTCCTTAAGAGGGGCCCTGGGTGACTCTTGAAGGGTCTGGGGGCATTAAGAAGGGTCTTGGGGGGCTCTAGAATGTTCTGGGGGCTTTTAGAAGGGTACTGGGGGGCTCTAGGAGGGTCTGGGGGCTTTTAGAATGATCCTGGGGGGCTCTAGAAGGGTCTGGGTTCTTTTCGAAGGATCCGGGGAGGGTCTAGAAGGGTCTGGGGGCTTTTAGAATGGTCCTAGGGGGCTCTAGAAGGGTCTGGGGGCTTTTAGAATTATCCTGGGGGGCTCTAGAAGGGTCTGGGGGCTTTTAGAATGATCCGGGGACGATCTAGAAAGGTCTGGGTGCTTTTTGAAGGATTCCAAGGGGCTCTAGAAGGGTCTGGGGTCTTTTAGAAGGATCCGGGGAGGGTCTAGAAGGGTCTGGGGGCTTTTAGAAGGGTCCTGGGGTTCTCTAGAAGGGTCTGGTTGCTTTTAGAAGGGTACTGGGAGGCTCTAGAAGGGTCTGGGTGCTTTTATAAGGGTCCGGGGAGCCTCTAGAAGGGTCTGGGTGATTTTAGAAAGGTCCTGGGTGGCTCTAGAAGGGTCTGGGTGCTTTTAGAAGGGTCCGGGGGGGCTCTAGAAGGGTCTGGGGAATTTTAGAAGGGTCCTCGGATTCTATAGAAGGGTCTGGGGGCTTTTAGAAGGGTCCTGGGGGGCTCTAGAAGGGTCTGGGTGCCTTTCGAAGGGTCCTGGGTGACTCTAAAATGTTCTGCTGGCTTTCAGAAGGGTCCTGGGGTCCTCTAGAAGGGTCTGGGGGCTTTTAGAAGGGTCCTGGGTGGCTCTAGATGGGTCTGGGGGCTTTTAGAAGGGTCCTGGGGTGCTCTAGAATGGTCTGGGGGCTTTTAGAAGGGTACTGGGAGGCTCTAGAAGGGTCTGGGGTCTTTTAGAAAGGTCCTGGGTGGCTCTAGAATGGTCTGGGGTCTTTTCGAAGGGTCCTGGGAGCCTCTAGAAGGGTCTGGGTGCTTTTGGAAAGGTCCTGGAGTGCTCTAGAAGGGTCTAGAGGCTTTTAGACGGGTACTGGTGTGCTCTAGAAGGGACGGGGGATCTTAAGAAGGGCCCTGGGGCCTCTAGAAGGGTCTGGGGGCTTTTAGAAGGGTCCTGGGGGACTCTAGAAGGGTTTGGAAGTTTTTAGAAGCGTCCTGGGGGCTCTAGAAGTGTCTGGGGGCTTTTAGAAGGGTCCTGGGGTGCTCTAGAAGGGTCTGGGGTCTTTTATACTGTCCTGGTGGTCTGTAGAAGGGTCTGGGTGCTTTTAGAATGGTCCTGTGGGGCTCTAGAAGGGTCTGGGGGCTTTCAGAAGGGTCTTGGGGGCCTCTAGAAGGGTCTAGGGGCTTTTAGAAGGGTCCGGGGGAGCTCTAGAAGGGTCTGGGAGCTTTTAGAAGGGTCCCTGGGTGCTTTAGAAGGGTCTGGGGGCTTTTAGAAGGGTTGTAGTGTGCTCTAGAAGGTACGGGGGGGCTTAAGATGGGCCCTGGGGCCTCTAGAAGGGTCTGGTGTCTTTTAGAAGGGTCCTGGGGGGCTCTATAAAGGTCTGGAGGATTTTAAAAGGGTCCGGGGGGGCTCTAGAAGGGTCTGGGGGCTTTTAGAAGGGTCCTGGGGTGCTCTAGAAGAGTCTGGGGGCTTTTATAGTGTCCTGGGGGTCTGTAGAAGGGTCTGGGGGCTTTCAGAAGGGTCCTGGGGGACTCTAGAAGGGTCTTGGTGCTTTTAGAAGGGTACGGGGGGGCTCTAGAAGGGTCTGGGGGCTTTTAGAAGGGTCCTGGGATGCTCTAGAAGGGTCTGGGGGCTTTTAGAAGAATCCGGGGAGGGTCTAGATTAGTCTAGGGGCTTTTATAAGGGTCCTTGGGTGCTCTAGAAGGGTCTGGGTTCTTTTAGAAGGGTCCTGGGGGGCTCTAGAAGGGTCTGGGGGCTTTTAGAAGGGTCCTGGGGGGCTCTAGAAGGGTCTGGTGGCTTTTAGAAGGGTCCTGGGAGGATCTAGAAGGGTATGGGGGCTTTTAGAAGGATCCGGGGAGGGTATAGAAGGGTCTGGGGGCTTTTAGAAGGGTCCTGGTTGCCTCTAGAAGGGTCTCGGGACTTTTAGAAGCGTCCTGGGGGCCTCTAGAAGGGTCTGGGGTCTTTTAGAATGGTCCTGGGGGGCTCTAGAAGGGTCTGGGGGCTTTTAGATGTGTCCGGGGGGCTCTAGAATGGTCTGGGGGCTTTTAGATGGGTCCTGGGTGTCTCTAGAAGGGTCTGGGGGCTTTTAGAGGGGTCCTGGGAGGCTCTAGAAGGGTCTGGGGGCTTTTAGAATGATCCGGGGACGGTCTAGAAGGGTCTTTATGCTTTTTGAAGGATCCTAGGGTGTTCTAGAAGGGTCTGGGGTCTTTTAGAAGTGTCCTGGGGGGTTTTGAAGGGTCTGGGGGCATTTAGAATGGTCCTGGGAGGCTCTAGAATGGTCTGGGTGCTTTTAGAAGGGTCCTGGGGGGCTCTAGAAGGGTCTAGAGGCTTTTAGAAGGGTCCTGGGTGCCTCTAGAAGGGTCTGGGGGCGTTCAGAAGGGTCCTGGGAGGCTCTGGAAGGGTCTGGGTGCTTTTATAAGGGTCCTGGGGGCCTCTAGAAGTGTCTGGGGGCTTTTAGAAGGGTCCTTGGGGGCTCTAGAAGGGTCTGGGGACTTTTAGAAGGGTCCTGGTGGCCTCTAGACAAGTCTGGGGGCTATTAGAAGGGTCCTGGGGGGCTGTAGAAGGGTCTGGGGGCTTGTAGAAGGGTCCTGGGGGGGGCTAGAATGGTCTGGGGTCTTTTAGAAGGGTCCTGGGTGGCTCTAGGAGGTTCTGCAGGCTTTCAGAATGGTCCTGGGGGTCATTAGAAGAGTCTGGGTGCTTTTAGAAGGGTCCTGGGGGGCTCAAGAATGGTCTGGGTGCTTTTAGAAGGGTCCTGTGGGGCTCTAGAAGGTTCTGGGGGCTTTCAGAATGGTCCTGGGGGCCTCTAGAAGGGTCTAGTGGCTTTTAGAAGGGTCCGGGGGGGCTCTAGAAGGGTCTGGGGGCTTTTAGAAGGGTCCTGGGTTGCTCTAGAAGGGTCTGGGGGCTTTTAGAAGGGTCCTGGGATGCTCTAGAAGGGACGGGGCTGCTTAAGAGGGGCCCTGGGGCCTCTAGAAGGGTCTGGGGGCTTTTAGAATGGTCCTGGGGGGCTCTAGAAGGGTCTGGAAGTTTTGAGAAGGGTCCTGGGGGGCTCTAGAAGGGTCTGGGGGCTTTCAGAAGTGTCCTGGTGGGCTCTAGAATGGTCTGGGGTCTTTTAGAAGGGTCCTGGGGGGCTCTAGAAGGGACGGGGTGGCTTAAGAGGGGCCCTGGGTCCTCTAGAAGGGTCTGGGGGCTTTTAGAAGGGTCCTGGGGGGCTCTAGAAGGGTCTGGGGGCTTTTAGAAGGGTCCTGGGATCCTCTAGAAGGGTCTCGGGGCTTTTAGAAGGATCCGGGGAGGGTCTAGAAGGGTCTGGGGGCTTTTAGAAGGGTCTTGGGAGGCTCTAGAAGGGTCTGGGGCCTTTTCAAAGGAACCTGAACGTCTCCAGAAGGGTCTGGGGGCTTTTGGAAGGGTCCTTGGGGGCTCTAGAATGGTCTGGGTCCTTTGTACTTAGCTGGCAGGGGAGACACCCTGATCAAGCAGGTGCTTTTCCCAGGCCAGGCTCATCCTTTGCACTCCGGGTGTGCTGAGCCCTGCGAATTCCCCAAATGTGCAAAATTAAAATTTTTGCTCTAGAAGCACCCAGACCCTTCTAGAGCCCCCCAGGAACCTTCTAAAAGCACCCAGACACGTCTAGAGCCCCCAGGAACATTCTAAAATCCCCCAGACACTTTTAGAGCCCCCAGTGTGCTTCTCAAAGCCCCCGGACTTTCTAGAGCCCCCCAAAACCTTATAAAGGCCCCCAAAATCTTATAAAGCCCCCCAGGCCCTACTAAACCCCCTTAGGACCCTTCTACAATACCCTAGACCCTTCTAGAGCCACCGAGAACCCTTCTAAAAGACCCCAAACCCTTCCGGAGCCCCTTAGGAACCTTTTTAGAGACCCTAGACCCTCCTAGATCCTTCAAGGACTCTTCTAAAAGCCCCCAGATACTTCTAGGGGTTAGAGGCAGGGTTAGGGTTAGGGTTAGGGTTAGAGTTAGGGTTAGGGTTAGGGTTAGGGTTAGGGTTAGGGTTAGGGTTAGGGTTAGGGTTAGAGTTAGGGTTAGGGTTAGGGTTAGGGTTAGGGTTATAGTTAGAGTTAGGGTTAGGGTTAGGGTTAGAGATATGGTTAGGGTTAGGGTTAGAGTTACGGTTAGGGTTAGGGTTAGGGTTAGGGTTAGGGTTAGGGTTAGAGTTAGGGTTAGGGTTAGGGTTAGGGTTAGGGTTAGGGTTAGGGTTAGGGTTATAGTTAGAGTTAGGGTTAGGGTTAGGGTTAGAGTTAGGATTAGGGTTAGGGTTAGGGTTAGAGATAGGGTTAGGTTTAGGGTTAGGGTTAGGGTTAGGGTTAGGGTTAGGGTTGGGGTTAGAGTTAGGGTTAGGGTTAGGGTTAGGGTTAGGGTTAGGGTTAGGGTTAGAGTTAGATTTAGGGTTAGGGTTAGGGTTAGGGTTAGAGTTAGGTTTAGGGTTAGGGTTAGGGTTAGAGTTAGGGTTAGGGTTAGGGTTAGGGTTAGGGTTAGGGTAAGGGTTAGGGTTAGGGTTAGGGTTAGGGTTAGGGTTATAGTTAGAGTTAGGGTTAGTGTTAGGGTTAGGGTTAGGGTTAGGGTTAGGGTTAGGGTTAGGGTTAGGGTTAGAGTTAGGGTTAGGGTTAGGGTTAGGGTTAGTGTTAGGGTTAGGGTTAGGGTTAGGGTTAGGGTTTGGGTTTGTGTTAGAGTTAGGGTTAGAGTAAGAGTTAGGGTCCTGGGGGTCTGTAGAAGGGTCTGGGGGCTTTCAGAAGGGTCCTGGGGGACTCTAGAAGGGTCTGGGTGCTTTTAGAAGGGTACAGGGGGGCTCTAGAAGGGTCTGGGGGCTTTTAGAAGGGTCCTGGGATGCTCTAGAAGGGTCTGGGGCTTTTAGAAGAATCCGGGGAGGGTCTAGATTAGTCTGGGGGCTTTTAGAAGGGTCCTTGGGTGCTCTAGAAGGGTCTGGGTTCTTTTAGAAAGGTCCTGGGGTGCTCTAGAAGCGTCTGGGGGCTTTTAGAAGGATCCGGGGAGGGTCTAGAATGGTCTGGGGGCTTTTAGAATGGTCCTGGGGGGCTCTAGAAGGGTCTGGGTGCTTTTAGAAGGGTCCAGTCGGGCTCTAGAAGGGTCTGGGGGCTTTTAGAAGTTTCCTGGGGGTCTCTAGAAGGGTCTGTAGGCTTTTATAGGGTCCTCGGGGTCTGTAGAAGTGTCTGGGTGCTTTTAGAAGGGTCCTGTGGGGCTCTAGAAGGTTCTGGGGGCTTTCAGAAGGGTCCTGGGGGCCTCTAGAAGGGTCTAGGGGCTTTTAGAAGGGTCCGGGTGGGCTCTAGAAGGGTCTGGGGGATTTTAGAAGGGTCCTGGGGTGATCTGGAAGGGTCTGGGTACTTTTTGAAGGGTCCTGGGCTGCTCTAGAAGGGACGGGGTGCCTTAAGAGGGGCCCTGGGGGGCTCTAGAATGGTCTGGGGTCTTTTAAAAGGGTCCTGGGGTGCTATAGAAGGGTCTGGGGCCTTTTAGAATGGTCCTGGGGATCTCTAGAAGTGTCTGGGGGCTTTTAGAATTATCCGGAGAGGGTCTAGAAGTTTCTGCGGCCTTTTAGAAGGGTCCTGGGGGGCTCTAGAAGGGTCTGGGGACTTTTAGAAGGGTCTTGGCGTGCTCTAGAATGGTCTGGGGGCCTTAAGATGGGCCCTGGGTACATCTAGATGGGTCTGGGGGCTTTTAGAAGGGTCCTGGGGGGCTCTAGAAGGGTCTGGGGGCTTTTAGAAGGGTCCTGGGGGGCTCTAGAAGGGTCTGGTGGCTTTTAGAAGGGTCCTGGGAGGATCTAGAAGGGTATGGGGGCTTTTAGAAGGATCCGGGGAGGGTATAGAAGGGTCTGGGGGCTTTTAGAAGGGTCCTGGTTGCCTCTAGAAGGGTCTCGGGACTTTTAGAAGCGTCCTGGGGGCCTCTAGAAGGGTCTGGGGTCTTTTAGAATGGTCCTGGGTGTCTCTAGAAGGGTCTGGGGGCTTTTAGAGGGGTCCTGGGAGGCTCTAGAAGGGTCTGGGGGCTTTTAGAATGATCCGGGGACGGTCTAGAAGGGTCTTTATGCTTTTTGAAGGATCCTAGGGTGTTCTAGAAGGGTCTGGGGTCTTTTAGAAGTGTCCTGGGGGGTTTTGAAGGGTCTGGGGGCATTTAGAATGGTCCTGGGAGGCTCTAGAATGGTCTGGGTGCTTTTAGAAGGGTCCTGGGGGGCTCTAGAAGGGTCTAGAGGCTTTTAGAAGGGTCCTGGGTGCCTCTAGAAGGGTCTGGGGGCGTTCAGAAGGGTCCTGGGAGGCTCTGGAAGGGTCTGGGTGCTTTTATAAGGGTCCTGGGGGCCTCTAGAAGTGTCTGGGGGCTTTTAGAAGGGTCCTTGGGGGCTCTAGAAGGGTCTGGGGACTTTTAGAAGGGTCCTGGTGGCCTCTAGACAAGTCTGGGGGCTATTAGAAGGGTCCTGGGGGGCTGTAGAAGGGTCTGGGGGCTTGTAGAAGGGTCCTGGGGGGGGCTAGAATGGTCTGGGGTCTTTTAGAAGGGTCCTGGGTGGCTCTAGGAGGTTCTGCAGGCTTTCAGAATGGTCCTGGGGGTCATTAGAAGAGTCTGGGTGCTTTTAGAAGGGTCCTGGGGGGCTCAAGAATGGTCTGGGTGCTTTTAGAAGGGTCCTGTGGGGCTCTAGAAGGTTCTGGGGGCTTTCAGAATGGTCCTGGGGGCCTCTAGAAGGGTCTAGTGGCTTTTAGAAGGGTCCGGGGGGGCTCTAGAAGGGTCTGGGGGCTTTTAGAAGGGTCCTGGGTTGCTCTAGAAGGGTCTGGGGGCTTTTAGAAGGGTCCTGGGATGCTCTAGAAGGGACGGGGCTGCTTAAGAGGGGCCCTGGGGCCTCTAGAAGGGTCTGGGGGCTTTTAGAAGGGTCCTGGGGGGCTCTAGAAGGGTCTGGAAGTTTTGAGAAGGGTCCTGGGGGGCTCTAGAAGGGTCTGGGGGCTTTCAGAAGTGTCCTGGTGGGCTCTAGAATGGTCTGGGGTCTTTTAGAAGGGTCCTGGGGGGCTCTAGAAGGGACGGGGTGGCTTAAGAGGGGCCCTGGGTCCTCTAGAAGGGTCTGGGGGCTTTTAGAAGGGTCCTGGGGGGCTCTAGAAGGGTCTGGGGGCTTTTAGAAGGGTCCTGGGATCCTCTAGAAGGGTCTCGGGGCTTTTAGAAGGATCCGGGGAGGGTCTAGAAGGGTCTGGGGGCTTTTAGAAGGGTCTTGGGAGGCTCTAGAAGGGTCTGGGGCCTTTTCAAAGGAACCTGAACGTCTCCAGAAGGGTCTGGGGGCTTTTGGAAGGGTCCTTGGGGGCTCTAGAATGGTCTGGGTCCTTTGTACTTAGCTGGCAGGGGAGACACCCTGATCAAGCAGGTGCTTTTCCCAGGCCAGGCTCATCCTTTGCACTCCGGGTGTGCTGAGCCCTGCGAATTCCCCAAATGTGCAAAATTAAAATTTTTGCTCTAGAAGCACCCAGACCCTTCTAGAGCCCCCCAGGAACCTTCTAAAAGCACCCAGACACGTCTAGAGCCCCCAGGAACATTCTAAAATCCCCCAGACACTTTTAGAGCCCCCAGTGTGCTTCTCAAAGCCCCCGGACTTTCTAGAGCCCCCCAAAACCTTATAAAGGCCCCCAAAATAAAATCTTATAAAGCCCCCCAGGCCCTACTAAACCCCCTTAGGACCCTTCTACAATACCCTAGACCCTTCTAGAGCCACCGAGAACCCTTCTAAAAGACCCCAAACCCTTCCGGAGCCCCTTAGGAACCTTTTTAGAGACCCTAGACCCTCCTAGATCCTTCAAGGACTCTTCTAAAAGCCCCCAGATACTTCTAGGGGTTAGAGGCAGGGTTAGGGTTAGGGTTAGGGTTAGAGTTAGGGTTAGGGTTAGGGTTAGGGTTAGGGTTAGGGTTAGGGTTAGGGTTAGGGTTAGGGTTAGGGTTAGGGTTAGGGTTAGGGTTAGGGTTATAGTTAGAGTTAGGGTTAGGGTTAGGGTTAGAGATAGGGTTAGGGTTAGGGTTAGAGTTACGGTTAGGGTTAGGGTTAGGGTTAGGGTTAGGGTTAGGGTTAGGGTTAGGGTTATAGTTAGAGTTAGGGTTAGGGTTAGGGTTAGAGTTAGGATTAGGGTTAGGGTTAGGGTTAGAGTTAGGGTTAGGTTTAGGGTTAGGGTTAGGGTTAGGGTTAGGGTTAGGGTTGGGGTTAGAGTTAGGGTTAGGGTTAGGGTTAGGGTTAGGGTTAGAGTTAGATTTAGGGTTAGGGTTAGGGTTAGAGTTAGGTTTAGGGTTAGGGTTAGGGTTAGAGTTAGGGTTAGGGTTAGGGTTAGGGTTAGGGTTAGGGTAAGGGTTAGGGTTAGGGTTAGGGTTAGGGTTAGGGTTAGGGTTAGGGTTATAGTTAGAGTTAGGGTTAGTGTTAGGGTTAGGGTTAGGGTTAGGGTTAGGGTTAGGGTTAGGGTTAGAGTTAGGGTTAGGGTTA
Organism: Clamator glandarius; assembly: GCA_033459285.1. Lineage (NCBI taxonomy): Eukaryota > Metazoa > Chordata > Aves > Cuculiformes > Cuculidae > Clamator > Clamator glandarius. Next base: position 12,683 of record JAUNZM010002223.1, read on the forward strand.
GTGTTAGGGTTAGTGTTAGGGTTAGGGTTAGGGTTAGGGTTAGGGTTAGTGTTAGGGTTAGGGTTAGGGTTAGGGTTAGGGTTAGGGTTTGGGTTTGTGTTAGAGTTAGGGTTAGAGTAAGAGTTAGGGTCCTGGGGGTCTGTAGAAGGGTCTGGGGGCTTTCAGAAGGGTCCTGGGGGACTCTAGAAGGGTCTGGGTGCTTTTAGAAGGGTACAGGGGGGCTCTAGAAGGGTCTGGGGGCTTTTAGAAGGGTCCTGGGATGCTCTAGAAGGGTCTGGGGGCTTTTAGAAGAATCCGGGGAGGGTCTAGATTAGTCTGGGGGCTTTTAGAAGGGTCCTTGGGTGCTCTAGAAGGGTCTGGGTTCTTTTAGAAAGGTCCTGGGGTGCTCTAGAAGCGTCTGGGGGCTTTTAGAAGGATCCGGGGAGGGTCTAGAATGGTCTGGGGGCTTTTAGAATGGTCCTGGGGGGCTCTAGAAGGGTCTGGGTGCTTTTATAAGGGTCCTGGGGGCCTCTAGAAGTGTCTGGGGGCTTTTAGAAGGGTCCTTGGGGGCTCTAGAAGGGTCTGGGGACTTTTAGAAGGGTCCTGGTGGCCTCTAGACAAGTCTGGGGGCTATTAGAAGGGTCCTGGGGGGCTGTAGAAGGGTCTGGGGGCTTGTAGAAGGGTCCTGGGGGGGGCTAGAATGGTCTGGGGTCTTTTAGAAGGGTCCTGGGTGGCTCTAGGAGGTTCTGCAGGCTTTCAGAATGGTCCTGGGGGTCATTAGAAGAGTCTGGGTGCTTTTAGAAGGGTCCTGGGGGGCTCAAGAATGGTCTGGGTGCTTTTAGAAGGGTCCTGTGGGGCTCTAGAAGGTTCTGGGGGCTTTCAGAATGGTCCTGGGGGCCTCTAGAAGGGTCTAGTGGCTTTTAGAAGGGTCCGGGGGGCTCTAGAAGGGTCTGGGGGCTTTTAGAAGGGTCCTGGGTTGCTCTAGAAGGGTCTGGGGCTTTTAGAAGGGTCCTGGGATGCTCTAGAAGGGACGGGGCTGCTTAAGAGGGGCCCTGGGGCCTCTAGAAGGGTCTGGGGGCTTTTAGAAGGGTCCTGGGGGGCTCTAGAAGGGTCTGGAAGTTTTGAGAAGGGTCCTGGGGGGCTCTAGAAGGGTCTGGGGGCTTTCAGAAGTGTCCTGGTGGGCTCTAGAATGGTCTGGGGTCTTTTAGAAGGGTCCTGGGGGGCTCTAGAAGGGACGGGGTGGCTTAAGAGGGGCCCTGGGTCCTCTAGAAGGGTCTGGGGGCTTTTAGAAGGGTCCTGGGGGGCTCTAGAAGGGTCTGGGGGCTTTTAGAAGGGTCCTGGGATCCTCTAGAAGGGTCTCGGGGCTTTTAGAAGGATCCGGGGAGGGTCTAGAAGGGTCTGGGGGCTTTTAGAAGGGTCTTGGGAGGCTCTAGAAGGGTCTGGGGCCTTTTCAAAGGAACCTGAACGTCTCCAGAAGGGTCTGGGGGCTTTTGGAAGGGTCCTTGGGGGCTCTAGAATGGTCTGGGTCCTTTGTACTTAGCTGGCAGGGGAGACACCCTGATCAAGCAGGTGCTTTTCCCAGGCCAGGCTCATCCTTTGCACTCCGGGTGTGCTGAGCCCTGCGAATTCCCCAAATGTGCAAAATTAAAATTTTTGCTCTAGAAGCACCCAGACCCTTCTAGAGCCCCCCAGGAACCTTCTAAAAGCACCCAGACACGTCTAGAGCCCCCAGGAACATTCTAAAATCCCCCAGACACTTTTAGAGCCCCCAGTGTGCTTCTCAAAGCCCCCGGACTTTCTAGAGCCCCCCAAAACCTTATAAAGGCCCCCAAAATCTTATAAAGCCCCCCAGGCCCTACTAAACCCCCTTAGGACCCTTCTACAATACCCTAGACCCTTCTAGAGCCACCGAGAACCCTTCTAAAAGACCCCAAACCCTTCCGGAGCCCCTTAGGAACCTTTTTAGAGACCCTAGACCCTCCTAGATCCTTCAAGGACTCTTCTAAAAGCCCCCAGATATTTCTAGGGGTTAGAGGCAGGGTTAGGGTTAGGGTTAGGGTTAGAGTTAGGGTTAGGGTTAGGGTTATAGTTAGAGTTAGGGTTAGGGTTAGGGTTAGGGTTAGGGTTAGGGTTAGGGTTAGGGTTAGGGTTAGGGTTAGGGTTAGGGTTAGGGTTATAGTTAGAGTTAGGGTTAGGGTTAGGGTTAGAGATAGGGTTAGGGTTAGGGTTAGAGTTAGGGTTAGGGTTAGAGTTAGGGTTAGGGTTAGGGTTAGAGTTAGGGTTAGGGTTAGGGTTAGGGTTAGGGTTAGGGTTATAGTTAGAGTTAGGGTTAGGGTTAGGGTTAGAGTTAGGATTAGGGTTAGGGTTAGGGTTAGGGTTAGGGTTAGGTTTAGGGTTAGGGTAAGGTTTAGGGTTAGGGTTAGTGTAAGGGTTAGGGTTAGGGTTAGGGTTGGGGTTAGAGTTAGGGTTAGGGTTAGGGTTAGGGTTAGGGTTAGGGTTAGGGTTAGAGTTAGATTTAGGGTTAGGGTTAGGGTTAGGGTTAGAGTTAGGATTAGGGTTAGGGTTAGGGTTAGAGTTAGGGTTAGGGTTAGGGTTAGGGTTAGGGTTAGGGTAAGGGTTAGGGTTAGGGTTAGGGTTAGAGTTACGGTTAGGGTTAGGGTTAGGGTTAGGGTTAGTGTTAGGGTTAGGGTTAGGTTTAGGGTTAGGGTTTGGGTTTGTGTTAGAGTTAGGGTTAGAGTAAGAGTTAGGGTTAGGGATAGGGTTAGGAACCTTTTTTAGCCCTACAGGACCCATCTAAAAGCACTCAGACCATTCAACATCACCTCAGGACCCTCCTAACTGTCCCCAGATCCTTCTAGAGCCCACCAGGACCCTTCTAAAAGACCCAGACCATTCTAGAGCCCCCCAAGACCATTCTAAAAGCCCCCAGACCCTTCTAGAGCCCCCCAGGACCCTTCTAATAGCCCCCAGAGACTTCTAGATGCCCCCAGGACGCTTCTAAAAGCCCTAACACCCTTCTAGAGCCCCCCAGGACCCTTCTAAAAGCCTCCAGACACTTGTAGAGCTCCCCAGGACCCTTCTAAAATCCCCCAGACCCTTCTAGAGGCCCCCAGGGCCCCTCTAATGGTCCCCAGACCCTTCTAGAGCCCCCCAGGACCCATCTAAAAGCACCCAGACCCTTCTACATCCCCACAGAACCCTTCTAAAAGCCCCCAGACCCTTCTAGAGCCACCCAGGTCCCTTCTAAAACCACCCAGACCCTTCTGGATGCACCCAGGACCCTTCTGAAAGCACCCAGACCCTTCTAGACCATCCCCGGATCATTCTAAAAGCACCCAGACCCATCTAGAGCCCACGAGGACTCTTCTAAAACCCTCCAGACCCTTCTAGAGGCCCCCAGGACCCTTCTGAATGCCCCCAGACCCTTCTAGACCCCCCAGGACCCTTCTAAAAGCCTCCAGACCCTTCTAGAGCTCCCCAGGACCCTTCTAAATGCACCCAGACATTTCTAGCGCCCCCCAGGACCCTTCTAAAAGCCCCCAGACCCATCTAGAGCTCCCCAGGACCCTTCTAAAAGCCCCCAGACCCTTCTAGAGCCCCCCTGTACCCTTCTAAAAGCACCCAGACCCTTCGAGAGCCCCACAGGACCCTTCTAAAAGCCACCAGACCCTTCTAGACCCTCCCCGAATCCTTCTAAAAGCACTCAGACCCTTCTAGAGACACGCAGGACCCTTCTAAAAGCCCCCAGACGCTTCTAGAGCCTCCCAGGACCATTCTAAAAGCCCCCAGACAATTCTAGAGCTCCCGAGGACCCTTCTAAAATATCCCAGACCATTCTAGAGGACCCCAGTGCCCCTCTAATGTTCCCCAGACCCTTCTAGAGCCCCCAAGGACCCTTCTAAAAGCCCCCAGAACCTTCTAGACCCTCCCTGGATCCCTCTAATAGCACCCAGACCCTTCTAGAGCCCCCCAGGACCCTTCTACAAGACCTCCGAACCCTTCTACAGACTCTACGGACCATTCTAAAAGCCCCCGGACCCTTCTAGAGCCCCCCAGGACCAATCTAAAAGCCCCCAGACCCTTCTACAGCCACACAGGCCCTTCTGAAAGCACCCAGACCCTTCTAGAGCCCCCCAGGACCATTCTAAAAGAACCCAGACCCTTCTACACCCTCCCAGGATCATTCTAAAAGCACCCAGACCCTTCTACAGCCTCCCAGGGCCCTTCTAAAATCCTTCAGACCCTTCTAGAAGCCCCCAGGACCCTTCTGAAAGCCCCCAGAGCCTTGTAGATGCCCCCAGGACCCTTCTAAAAGCCCCCAGACCATTCTAGAGCCACCCAGAACCCTTCTAAAAGCTCCCAGACCCTTCTAGAGGCCCCCAAGATCCTTCTAAAAGCCCCCAGACCCTTCTAGAGCCCCCCGGGACCCTTCTAAATGCCCCCAGACCATTCTAGAGCCACCCAGGACATTTCTAAAAGCACCCAGACCCTTCTAGAGCCCACCAGGACCCTTCTAAAAGCAACCAGACCATTCTAGAGCCACCCAGGGCCCTTCTAAAATCACCCAGACACTTCTAGAGCCTCCCAGGACCCTTCTAAAAATCCTCAGACCCATCTAGAGGCCCCCAGGACCCTTCTAAAAGTCCCCAGAGCCATCTAGATGCCCCCAGGACCCTTCTAAAAGCACTCACACTCTTCTAAAGCCACCCAGGACTCTTCTAAAAGCCCCCAGAGCATTCTAGAGCCCCGCAGGACCATTCTAAAAGCCCCCAGACCCTTCTAGAGCCTCCCAGGGCCATTCTAAAATCACCCAGACCCTTCTAGATCCTCCCAGGACCCTTCTAAAAGCACCCAGACCCTTCTAGAACCCCCCAGGACCTTTCTAAATGCCCCCAGACCCTTCTAGAGCCCCACAGGACCCTTCTAAAAGCACCCAAACCCTTCTAGAGACCCCACAGGACCCTTTTAGAAGCCCTCAGACCTTTCCAGAGTCTCCCAGGACCCTTCTAAAAGCACCCAGACCCTTCTAGAGCCCCCCAGGACAATTCTAAAAGCACCCAGACCCTTCTAGAGCCCCCTAGGACCCTTCTCAAAGAACCCAGACCCTTCTAGATTCCTCCAGGACCCTTCTAAAAGCACCCAGACCCTTCTAGAGCCTTCCAGGACCCTTCTAAAAGCCCCCAGACCCTTCTATATTCCCCCAGGACCCTTCTAAAAGACCCCAGACCCTTCTAGACCTACCTAGGACCGTTCTAAAACCCCCCAGACCCTTCTAGAGGCCCCCAGGACCCTTCTAAAAGCCCCCAGAGCCTTCTAGATGACCCCAGGACCATTCTAAAAGCCCTCACACATTTTAGAGCCCCCCAGGACCCTTCTAAAAGACCGCAGACCCTTCTAGAGCCCCCCAGGACCCTTCTAAAAGCCCCCAGACCCTTCTAGAGACCCGCAGGACCCTTTTAAATGCCCCCAGACCCTTCTAGAGTCTACCAGGACCCTTCAAAAAGCCCCCAGACCCTTCTAGAGCTGCCCAGGACCATTCTAAACTCCCCGAGACCCTTCTAGAGGCCCCCAGGGCTCCTCTAATGGTCCCCAGACCATTCTAGAGCCCCCAAGGACCCTTCTAAAAGCCTCCAGACCCTTCTAGAGACACGCAGGACCCTTCTAAAAGACCCCAGACCATTCTAGAGCCTTCCAGGACCCTTCTAAAAGCCCCCAGACAATTCTAGAGCTCCCCAGGACCCTTCTAAAATCTCCCAGACCCTTCTAGAGGACCCCAGTGCCCCTCTAATGGTCTCCAGACCCTTATATAGCCCCCAAGGACCCTTCTAAAAGCTCCCAGACCCTTCTAGACCCTCCCAGGATCATTCTAATAGCCCCCAGACCCTTCTAGAGCCCCCCAGGACCCTTCTAAAAGCCCCCAGACCCTTCTAGAGCCTCCACGGACCCTTCTGAAAGCCCCCGGACCCTTCCAGAACCCCCCAGGACCCATCTAAAGCCCCCAGACCCTTCTACTGCCCCACAGGACCATTCTAAAAGCCCCCAGACCCTTCTAGAGCCACCCAGGACCCTTCTAAAAGCACCTAGACCCTTCTAGAGGCCCCCAGGACCCTTCTAAAAGCCCCCAGAGCTTTCTAGAGGCCCCCTGGACCCTTCAAAAAGCCCCCAGACCCTTCTAGAGCCTCCCAGGACCATTCTAAAAGCACCCAGACACTTCTAGAGCCTCCCAGGACCCTTCTAAAAGCACCCAGACCCTTCTAGAGCCTCGCACGTCCCTTCTAAAAGCCCCCAGACCCTTCTAGAGACCCTACAGGACCCTTCTAAAAGCCCTCAGACCCTTCTAGCGTCTCCCAGGACCCTTCTAAAAGCTCCCAGACCCTTCTAGAGCAACCCAGGACCTTTCTAAAAGCCTCCAGACCCTTCTAGAGCCCCCTAGGACCCTTCTCAAAGACCCCAGAGCCTTCTAGAGTCCTCCAGGGCCCTTCTAAAAGCCCCCAGACCCTTCTAGAGACACGCAGGACCCTTCTAAAAGCCCCCAGACCCTTCTAGATTCCCCCAGGACCCTTGTAAAAGCCCTCAGACCCTTCTAGAGCTCCTGAGGACCCTTCTAAAATCCCCCAGACCCTTCTAGAGGACCCCAGGGCTCCTCTAATGGTCCCCAGACCCTTCTAGAGCCACCAATAACCCTTCTAAATGCCCACAGAGCCTTCTAGACCCTCCCCGGATCCTTCTAATAGACCCCAGACCCTTCTAGAGCCCCCCAGGACCCTTCTAAAAGCACCCAGACCCTTCTAGAGCCTCCACGGACCATTCTAAATGCCCCCGGACCCTTCTAGAGCCCCCCAGGACCAATCTAAAAGCCCCCAGATTCTTCTACAGCCCCACAGGACCCTTCTAAAAGCCCCCAGACCCTTCTAGAGCCACCCAGGACCTTTCTGAAAGCACCCAGACCCTTCTAGAGGCCCCCAGGACCCTTCTGAAAGCACCCAGACCCTTCTAGAGCTCCCAAGGACCCTTCTAAAAGCCGCCAGACACTTCTAGAGCCTCCCCGGATCCTTCTAAAATCCTCCAGACATTTGTAGAGCCCCCCAGGACGCTTCTAAAAGCCCCCAGACCCTTCTAGACCATCACCGGATCCTTCTAAAACCACCCAGACCCATCTGGATCCTCCCAGGACCTTTCTAAAAGCCCCCAGACCATTCTAGATGACCCAGGACCCTTCTAAAAGCACCCAGACACTTCTAGAGCCCCCCAGGACACTTCTGAAAGCCCCCAGACCCTTCTAGAGCCCCCCAGGACCCTTCTAAATGACCCCAGACCCATCTAGACCCCCCAGGACTCTTCTAATAGACTCCAGACCCTTCTAGAGGCCCCCAGGACCCTTCTGAATGCCCCCAGACCCTTCTAGAGCCCCCCAGAACTCTTCTAAAAGCCTCCAGACCCTTCTAGATGCCCCCAGGACCCTTCTAAAAGCCCCCAGACACTTCTAGACCCTCCCCGAATCTTTCTAAAAGAAACCAGACCCTTCTAGAGCCTCCCAGGACCCTTTTAAAATCCCTCACACCCTTCTAGAGCCCCCCAGGACCATTCTAAAAGAACCCAGACCCTTCTAGAGACCCGAAGGACCCTTCTAAAAGCACTCAGACCCTTCTAGAGTCTCCCAGGACCCTTCTAAAAGCACCCAGACCCTTCTAGAGCTCCCCAGGACCTATCTAAACTACCCCAGACCCTTCTAGAGCCCCCCAGGACCATTCTAAATGTCCCCAGACCCATCTAGACCCCCCCAGGACTCTTCTAAAAGCATCCAGACCCTTCTAGAGGCCCCCAGGACCCTTCTGAATGCCCCCAGACCCTTCTAGAGCCCCCCAGAACTCTTCTAAAAGCCTCCAGACCCTTCTAGAGGCCCCCAGGACCCTTCTGAAAGCACCCAGACCCTTCTAGAGCTCCCCAGGACCCTTCTAAATGCACCCAGACACTTTTAGCGCCCCCCAGGACCCTTCTAAAAGCACCCAGACCCTTCTAGAGCCCCACAGGACCCTTCTAAATGCCCCCAGACTCTTCTAGACCCTCCCCGAATCCTTCTAAAAGCACCCAGACCATTCCAGAGCCTCCCAGGACCCTTCTAAAATCCCTCAGACACTTCTAGAGGCCCACAGGACACTTCTAAAAGCCCCCAGAGCCTTCTAGATGCCCCCAGGACCATTCTAAAAGCACTCACACCCTTCTAGAGCACCCCAGGACCCTTCTAAAAGCCCCCAGACCCTTCTAGAGCTCCCCAGGACCCTTCTAAAAGCCCCCAGACCCTTCTAGAGACCCGCAGGACCCTTCTAAATGCCCCCAGACCCTTCTAGAGTCTCCCAGGACCCTTCTAGAAGCCCCCAGACCCTTCTAGAGCTCCCCAGGACCCTTCTAAAATACCCCAGACCCCTCTAGAGGCCCCCAGGGCTCCTCTAGTGGTCCCCACACCCTTCTAGAGCCCCCAAGGACCCTTCTAAAAGCCCCCAGACCCTTCTAGAGACACGCAGGACTCTTATAAAAGCCCCCAGACCCTTCTAGAGCCTCCCAGGACCTTTCTAAAAGACCCCAGACAATTCTAGACCTCCCGAGGACCCTTCTAAAATCACCCAGACCATTCTAGAGGCTCCCAGTGCCCGTCTAATGGTCCCCAGACCCTTCTAGAGCCCCCAAGGACCCTTCTAAAAGCCCCCAGACCCTTCTATAGCCACCTAGGACCATTCTAAAAGCACCCAGACCCTTCTAGAGGCTCCCAGGACCCTTCTAAAATCCCCCAGACCCTTCTAGAGCCCCCTAGGACCCTTCTAAATGCCCCCAGACCCTTGTAGAGCCCCCCAGGACCCTTCTAAAAGCATCCAGACTATTCTAGAGGACCGCAGGACCCTTCTAAAATCCCCCAGACCCTTCTAGAACACCCCAGGACCCTTCTAAAAGACCCCAGACGATTCTAGAGCCCCTCAGGACTCTTATAAATGCCCCCAGACACTTCTAGAGGGCCCAGGGCCCGTGTAAAAGCACCCAGACCCTTCTAGAGAACCCCAGGACCCTTCTAAAACCTCCCAGACCCGTCTAGACCCTCCCCGGATCTTTCTAAAAGCCCCCAGACAATTCTAGACCTCCCGAGGACCCTTCTCAAAGACCCCAGAGCCTTCTAGAGTCCTCCAGGGCCCTTCTAAAAGCACCCAGACCCTTCTAGAGACACGCAAGACCCTTCTAAAAGCCCCCAGACCCTTCTAGATTCCCCCAGGACCCTTGTAAAAGGCCCCAGACCCTTCTAGAGCTCCTCAGGACCCTTCTAAAATCCCCCAGACCCTTCTAGAGGACCCCAGGGCTCCTCTAATGGTCCCCAGACCCTTCTAGAGCCACCAAGGACCCATCTAAATGCCCCCAGAGCCTTCTAGACCCTCCCCGGATCCTTCTAATAGCCCCCAGACCCTTCTAGAGCCCCCCAGGACCCATCTAAAAGCCCCCAGACCCTTCTACAGCCCCACAGGACCCTTCTAAAACCTCCCAGACCCGTCTAGACCCTCCCCGGATCTTTCTAAAAGCCCCCAGACCCTTCTAGAGACCCGCAGGACCCTTCTAAAATACCCCAGACCCTTCTAGAGGCCCCCAGGGCTCCTCTAGTGGTCCCCACACCCTTCTAGAGCACCCAAGGACCCTTCTAAAAGCCCCCAGATTCTTCTAGAGACACGCAGGACCCTTCTAAATGCCCCCAGACCCTTCTAGAGCTTCCCAGGACCCGTCTAAAATACCCCAGACCCCTCTAGAGGCCCCCAGGGCTCCTCTAGTGGTCCCCACACCCTTCTAGAGCCCCCAAGGACCCTTCTAAAAGCCCCCAGACCCTTCTAGAGACACGCAGGACTCTTCTAAAAGCCCCCAGACCCTTCTAGAGCCTCCCAGGACCTTTCTAAAAGCACCCAGACAATTCTAGACCTCCCGAGGACCCTTCTCAAAGACCCCAGAGCCTTCTAGAGTCCTCCAGGGCCCTTCTAAAAGCCCCCAGACCCTTCTAGAGACACGCAGGACCCTTCTAAAAGCCCCCAGACCCTTCTAGATTCCCCCAGGACCCTTGTAAAAGCCCCCAGACCCTTCTAGAGCTCCTCAGGACCCTTCTAAATGCACCCAGACCCTTCTAGAGGCCCCCAGGACCCTTCTGAAAGCACCCAGACCCTTCTAGAGCTCCCAAGGACCCTTCTAAAAGCCGCCAGACACTTCTAGAGCCTCCCCGGATCCTTCTAAAATCCTCCAGACATTTGTAGAGCCCCCCAGGACCCTTCTAAAAGCACCCAGACCCTTCTAGACCATCCCCGGATCCTTCTAAAACCACCCAGACCCATCTGGATCCTCCCAGGACCTTTCTAAAAGCCCCCAGACCATTCTAGATGACCCAGGACCCTTCTAAAAGCCCCCAGACCTTCTAGAGCCCCCCAGGACACTTCTGAAAGCCCCCAGACCCTTCTAGAGCCCCCCAGGACCCTTCTAAATGAGCCCAGACCCATCTAGAGCCCCCCAGGACTCTTCTAATAGACTCCAGACCCTTCTAGAGGCCCCCAGGACCCTTCTGAATGCCCCCAGACCCTTCTAGAGCCCCCCAGAACTCTTCTAAAAGCCTCCAGACCCTTCTAGAGGCCCCCAGGACCCTTCTAAAAGCCCCCAGACCCTTCTAGAGACACCCAGGACCCTTCTAAAAGCACCCAGACACTTCTAGCGCCCTCAGGACCCTTCTAAAAGCCCCAAGACCCTTCTAGAGCTCCCCAGGACCCTTCTAAAAGCCCCCAGACCCTTCTAGAGGACCCCAGGACCCTTCTAAAAGCACCCAGACCCTTCTAGAGCCCCACAGGACCCTTCTAAAAGCCCCCAGACCCTTCTAGACCCTCCCCGAAACCTTCTAAAAGCAACCAGACCCTTCTAGAGCCTCCCCGGACCCTTTTAAAATCCCTCAGACACTTCTAGAGGCCCCCAGGACCCTTCTAAAAGCCATCAGAGTCTTCGAGATGCCCCCAGGACCCTTCTAAAAGACCTCACACCCTTCTAGAGCCCCCCAGGACCATTCTAAAAGAACCCAGACCCTTCTAGAGACCCGAAGGACCCTTCTAAAAGCCCCCAGACCCTTCTAGAGACACCCAGGACCCTTCTAAAAGCACCCAGACACTTCTAGCGCCCTCAGGACCCTTCTAAAAGCCCCAAGACCCTTCTAGAGCTCCCCAGAGGACCCTTCTAAAAGCCCCCAGACCCTTCTAGAGGCCCCCAGGACCCTTCTAAAAGCACCCAGACCCTTCTAGAGCCCCACAGGACCCTTCTAAATGCACCCAGACACTTTTAGCGCCACCCAGGACCCTTCTAAAAGACCCCAGACCCTTCTAGA
>JAUNZM010002224.1:0-47336 GCA_033459285.1 Clamator glandarius
AAACCAGAGTTCATTAGCGTAAGAACAGATGGAAGAAGATTATTATAGCATACTAGGCATGCAGAAATGTGCTTGAGATAATTTTGCTAATGGAGAGTATACAAACTTTTCTTTTTAATCATTTTGAGAGAAATGGCAAGATGAATGTAGCAGAAAAATATATGGATATTGACTTTACCTACCTAGTGTACAGTGTATTAGAAGGAGAAAACAATTTTCCAAAAGAACAATTTTTATTGACCAGCACCTCTAAGTTCATCTCTGCAGGGCAGCTCTCAGTCACATAATCCTCCATCCTGTATTGAAATTGGGGATTGCCCAACCCCCAAGGTGTAGGACCTTGCACGTGGCCTTGTTGAACCTTATGAGGTTCTTACAGGCCAACTTCTCCAGCCTGTCCAGGTCCTTCTGGATGACATTCTGTCCTTCCAGTGTGGCAACTACATCACTCAGCTTGGCATCACCTGCAGGCTTGCTGAAGGTGCCTTCAATCTCACTGTCAATACCATTGATGAAGATATTAAACAGCACTGGTCCCAGTACAGACCCCTGAGGGACACCACTTTTCATGGACTTCCATGTGGACTTCAAGCCATTGGTCACTACTTGCTGGATATCTAACTTTACGTCATTCAATCAATTTCTATGTAAGACTATATAAGTCTACCTTTTCTCTATATATTTATTTAATACTAAGTCAAATACTTCCATGATGTTACAGCACAACTCTCAAGTGTGTTTTATGTTCAGTCTTTTTCACTTACACTCCTCCATGTTGGTTTTTCCATGAAATTCAGTTGCCTCCTATGCCAGCCTATAGTTAAACATTTTAGTACTTTCCTTAATCTGCCTGAAAGATCCATTTCTTCAGTCCAGATTAGAAAAGATGCAGTTATCTGCAAGTAATAAGTTAATACTGTAGTGTAACTAATTAATGATAGATAAAAATAATTCTCAGCTGTAGACTGATAGGAAAGATTTACAACAATGTATTAAACTTTTGGCAGGATTGTAAGACGTTGTTTAACTGAAATATGATCAGAAGTCTGTACAAACTTTCTCTATAAATTCAAAGAAGTGAACAATTTTCATTTCACCTTCCTTCCTCCTTGCACACTTTTCCCATTTTCATATTATAGAAATGTTTTAGAAGATTTACTCCAACTTTGGAGATAGGTCTGAATGGTTTACCTCAAGCTATACATGTGGAAACTTTACCTATTTAAGTAATTACCCAGTTAGTCTGAAGTTGTGACTTGTTACTACTCTATTCAGAGATATGTCAGGATGATGCCAGTTGCCCATTGTTTCATATTAAATACTTTAGCAATTCATTTTTTTCAGGATTTATTATAAACTCAATCCAAAAAATTTGAAAGAATACTGTTCCTTAGTAGCTGGAAATCAGCACTAGTACTAAGTCATTACCTATACAGTCATATGTAATTTGTTTATTTGTTGCAATGATGAAAATAATCTGATGTGCAAAAGCTAAATTAGATACCTTGTAACTCATTCCTGTTTTGAAGACAAGAACTCCATATTAAGTTTGGCTTAATACATTTTTTCAGCAGTTGGTGCAGGCCAGCCAAAACTGTCCTATACAATACTGTTCATGTATGTAGAGTTATCTGTTATGCAAAAACTTCTATGAAGGAATAACTTACTTATTCTTTAAGCCTTTCTGTTTGCCATTTAAGAATATGATATACTTGCTCTGATCTCTGTTTACTCTTCTCATCCTCTGCAAATGTATGTATCAATAGTGGCTCCTTTTCTGTCACCATTAAAAAAAACCACAGATGTATATAACAAATTTTTAAGAGTTCTCACGGAGGATGTTAAATAGAAGGCAAACAGTTCCCATAAAACATCACCCTCACTTCCTGAGATAACATACAAAGATAATCATTATGATAACGCAGATCATATTATGACCTAATAGTGACACAATTGCAGTGATATATAGAAATATGGTCTTTTTTTCAATTAATATATCAAATTAACCAACCCTTGAGGAAAAATTAAGACTTCATTTCTATAAGGGCTATGTTAGTTTTAAGGAAGTTTTTTTTAAGGATGTTGAAATGGCATAAATATAAAAGGCAGATTACAGGCTATTAAAATAAAACTAAATAATTTTAGTTATGTAGTTACTAAGGGGCAGATAACACTGATAAGAGTACTACTTAAACATGATCTCCCTAAGAATGGGTTTGTTATCGCTAGATATCAATGTATCCTTACCAGAAGATTTTTATAGCCACAATTATTTCTGATATGTTTAACCTTTACACACAAGCATGACAATTTTAATATGAACACTATAAACCTAGGTCAGAGATATTTTAGACATAATTAGAAATTCTAGTGATATGTCAAGATGCCAAATAGACCTTTCATCAGCCTTACAATGCCTAGGTAAATTAGTTAATTTCTTCCACTTAAAAGGATTAACTAGTTAGGGGGTATTAGCAAGGAGTGTAATGATAGGATGAAGGGTACCAGTTTTAAGAGGGTAAATTCAGTTTAGGTATTAAGACGAAATTTTTTACTGTGTGGGTGATGAGGCACTGGGACAGGTTGTCCAGAGAAGTCATGGATGCCCCATCTCTGCAGATGTTCAAGGCCAGGTTGGACGATGCTTTGATGAACCAGATCTAATGAAAGTTGTCCCTGCAGATGGCAAGGGGGCTGGAACTAAATGGTCTCTAAGGTCTGCCAGACCAAACCACAAAGCTCTAAGGGGCTGCTTATCCTAATCTTAAAGTAAGATTAATGTTATGATGTGCTATATCTGCCATAGGAAAATAAGAATTTCTATACATCTTAGGGAAATGCGAAACTGGGTATTTTAGAATGCTTAACAGCTGTTTTGCATCAGCTGTGCAGTTGATGAGTATGCAGACACTATCTCCTTAAAAATTCAGTAGCACACTAGAACACAGCTAGTCCACTGGCAGCTCGTTAGGATTAGTCAGGTAGTATCTTAAATATGTAATGCCATAAAATCAAATATGTTAATAATCGTTGGTATATTACAGCCACAGATAAAATCAACTTCCTCAGAAAAACAAATTCAAACAGAAAATCAAACCAGTACACTTTGTAAAGCCCAGAAGCTTCAAGTTTACCCTCTCAAGGACACCCAGTCACCTATAAAGCAATATAAAGCATTCCACCATATAGATTTCACAGTCCTCTTTGTTCTCTGCTTTTTAAAGGTAAAAAAATCTTTGTGTCTTGTACAGCACAGGTAACACTGTTTATGCATAAAACAGACTGAATAAAAACAAGAAATACATGTTATTGGTGTCCATGCAAATCTGAAACTTCATCTTATTCACTGTTTTTCTCGTAACTTAATTGTCAGAAATACTCACTGTCTTTTAACGGTATAGACTATTTTTGCCCTTATCATTTCTCCAGTATGAAGGTCACACTAAATTCTGACTCTCCTTTTACAAGCAAAGATTTCAAAATTCCCCTGGTATCTCTGTTCCTTCAACACACTCTGCCCATTGGGGTTAATATCAATATATAAAAACACAGCAACAAGACTGTGAGAGAAACATGGTGCAATAATTAATCAGTCAAGTATCACAAACAAAGTTTTCTTTGAATATCTCACCTTGTTTAGCAAGTATTTTTAACACATAAAGGCCTTCATATTAGAGAAACTAGCTGTAGCTGTGCACAGCTGTAGGTATGAACTGCTCAGTGGATGAAAAATTCATCAGATGGTTGTATCCAGAAAGTAGTGGTCAACAGCTTGATATCCAGATGGTGACTGGTGAAACCAGTGCCCCGTGACCTCAGCAAATTTGTAGATGATACCAGTCTGAGTTATGTGGCTGACACACCTGAAGGATGGGATACCATTCAGCAGGAACCAGGCAATCTTTTAAACTGGGGTTATGTGAACAGTAATAAGTTCAAACAGATCAAATGCAAGGTCCTGCACCTGGGTCAGGGAAATCCCTGGTATTAATACAGGCTAATGTATGAAGGCATTGAAAGCAGCCCTGCCAAGAAAGACTTGGAAGTACTTGTGGACAAAAAAATTGACACAAGTCAGCAATGTGTGCTTGCAGCTCAGAAGGAAAACTGTATCCTGGGACGAATCAAAAGAAGCATGGCCAGCAGGTTAAGTGACGTGATTCTGCCCCTCTGCTCCTGTGAGACTCCTCCAGGAGTACTGCATCCAGCTCTGGAGTTCTCAGTACAGAAAAGACATGGACCTGTTGAAGCAGGTCTAGGGGAGTGCCCCAAAAATGATCAGACTGCTGGAACACTTTCTCTGTGAGGAAAGGCTGACTGAGCAGGCTTAGCTTTTTAGAAGGGCCTGTAGCAAGAGGAGAAAAGGTATTGGCTTTAAACTAACTGTGTAGATTCAACTAGACATAAGGCTGAATTTTTTCTATTATGAGGGTGCTGAAACACTTGAACAGGCTGCCTAAAGAGGTGGCAGATGCCCCATGTCTGGAAATATTTAAGGTCAGGTTGGATGGGGCTCTGAGCAACTTGATGCACTTGAAGATATCTGATCATTTCAGAGGTGTTAGACTAGATGACTTTAAAAGTCCCTTCCAATGCAGACTATTATATGACTATATAATAATGCAACAGTTTTAGGGAGTTTAGTTTAAGTTGAGCTCTACTCTGAAAACTGTAGGAAGACATAAACTTTCCGGTACTTGTAGGAAGAAAGGGAATAATTCAAAGACTACATATATATTGCTCTGCCTTTTTTGTTTTTTGTCAAGTATTCTACTTTACAAATCACCGTCTCCTCCTTGTCTGTGGTGTAAGAGGAACTCTTCACAAGTTGCCTGTGGCCAAGTCAGAAGAGTAAATAATACGAAAGTGCAGAAATCAACGTCAATCAGTCAGAAGAGGATTCAAGAATGACAAAGTTAGCTCTTTTTACTTTAACAGGAAGTTTAGACCTAATAAGGTGAATTCAATATCCAGATGCTAAATCCAATTCTTAATAAGCAGAATTACAAATAGTTCAAGAACAATAATGATATATACAAGAATTAACAGCATCATTTCTGACCTTCTTGACAGCCTATCTGGCTTATTGCATAATTAAGAACAAATAAATAGAAGTCGTCCATGATTCAGATGACATAGTTTGATTCAGAAAGGCTTTAGGAATTGTTCCATATGGCAAATATTTTAATAACAGATACACTAAGTCACCAGGAAGGAATATGAAAAATTAGCTAAAAGGCGAAATCCTAGATTCTGTTAACTTCAGTTGACACCTTAACTTTAGTTAAAAACTGTAGAAATCACTGAGCACAGAGGTTTGAGTACAGGCTCCAAATTCAGCATGACCTTAATACAGTGGGGGAAAGGCTGTAATCCACCAAAATGAATATAAAGGCAGGAATACAAACTATTTAGGAAGAAGAAATGACATGCAAAATGGAAGATCAACAATTACATAGCAGATCTACCAAAATTTTTTGTAATAGTGGATCATAGTCTAAATGCCTCACTACTCCAAAATATCAAATGACTTCTTGACAGTGTCCTCTAGGCAAGTGTCCTTTATCTGAAAAATAGACAATAGCTGTTCAATATTATTCTGCACTAGGAAGAAAATTATATGAGATCTTTCTATACTATTTTTTAAGAATTTTTTTTAAGGTAAGTAAAACAGAAGCAGCTCCAAATGATAGAAGGCATAGAATATCTAGCCACTTACTATAGCCTGAAGGAATCAATTTTGTGTAATCTGGAAAAGAAAAGAGCAGGAACTGTCAGATATTTCATTGTCCTTCACACATACACATCAGCTAATAGTCTTCTAATTCTGCAAGACTAAATAAGAGGAAATTGGCTGGAATTTTCAAGGAAATTATTACTTTGCATTAGAACTAGAAGGATATTTCCAAAAGACAATGAAGCATCTGAGTAGACTTTCAAAAGACATTTAAAAAAAAAATAATCGATAAATCTCTGAATTGGAATCCTAGCTACCCTGCAGAATAAATTGCTACCCTGCAGAAGCATGGATTCAAGGACATTCTCTCTCAAAAGCAATATACTTTTATGGTCATGACACAGAATTTGAGTGTTCTTTTCATTTATCCTCCAACAAGTCAGTATGTTCTCGGAAAAAAACAGAGGGCTTTTTCCCCATAGATTTCCATCAGTCAAAAAGGCAATGCAAAACTTGGTTGTGGGATTATGTATAGGATTACATAATTTACATATAAAGTTCTGAATGAATAAACATTTAAGGAACTTCTGATTTAAAAGGAGAAAGGTATTTAGTTCTACCTAGTTATTTGAGAACAGTTTGCATGCATGATGTGAAAATGCCAGCAATTCCATCCATGGTGGAAAAATTTCTCTGAAGTATTTTCCCTGTGCATAATTGCAGTTAGAACTACTATAATTCTATTTAATAAGGCACTAAGCCTAATTCAGTCATTGAAATTTCACAGGGTTTGTCCACTCCAAGAAAAAGCAAATATCTCTTCTCAGGCGCCATGGTTCTGAAAATAGAAGTGTATTCTGAATCATGATGAACATTAGCATTCTCAGTTATTTTTCATAAGTAAAATGAGACCTTCTAGCAATCCATTCTATCCAGTATCGTTTAGAGACATTGAAAGATACTACCCTAGTGAAGGGGCTGGAGAACAGGCCTTATGAGAGGCGTATGAGAGGACTGGGGTTGTTTAGCCTGGAGAAGAGGAGGCTGAGGGGAGACCTCATTGCTCTCAATAGCTACCTGAAAGGAGGTTGTAGAGAGGAGGGTGCTGGCCTCTTCTCCCAAGTCACAGGAGACATGATGAGAGGGAATGGCCTCAAGCTCCACCAGGGGAGATTTAGGCTGGACATCAGGAAAACATTTTTCACAGAAAGGGTCATTGGGTACTGGAACAGGCTGCCCAGGGAGGTGGTTGATTCACCTTCCCTGGAGGTGTTTAAGGTACGGGTGGATGAGGTGCCAAGGGGCATGGTTAGTGTTTGATAGGAATGGTTGGACTCAGTGATCCGGTGGGTCTCTTCCAACCTGGTTATTCTATGATTCTATGATTATATACCCCAATCTGAAAAAAAAAATTATTTGCAATTACATTGCATGCTAGTTCTGAGACAGAAGAGAAAAAAGAAAATATGCAGGTATTATACTTGTAAACAGATTAATAACTCTTAATATCTTATCCTGTTCTGGAAATCATAAAGTGTTAAGTTATGTTTATAGCACACCCAAAATTCACAGAACAATATTGTAATATGCTATGCTACAACCCAATACCCGTTTATCTGGTTATTTGAAAATGAAACTTCTAATTCATTGCTAGGTGGAGGAATACTAAATTCTAACTTATGAACCTACTCATTCTTCTTACAATTGTACCCTTAACCAGTAACAATGCTACCAGAAAGCTTTGCAGAAATTAATCATTAAAAAAATTTGCAAAGAAATAGTTTCTTCTTTATCCTTCTATCAATAACATTTCTACTGTATTGCTACAATGGTGTAAATGTAAAATTGAAATAAGAACATAAAGCTCTATATAATCACTTCCTCACATGGACCATTAAATCACAGAGCTGTTTTAAAACAAATTATTAGAAATGTTATGATTTGTTAGGCTTGCTTTCTGTTACTGTGCCATAAAGAATATGGCTTGATATGTCTGAATTTCAGTCAGACTATCCTTATCTCCTACAGGTACTCACTCTCAAGATTTCTAAGTGATAGAAACAGCATAGCCTCAAAAGTTTGTTCTTGGAGGAGGCAATAAAGTCCATAAAAAAATTTATCATGATGAGATTGTCTGACAAAATAGCACTATGCATGTAAATACAGTAATAAAGTGGCACTTTTTCCAAACAGTTTTACTTCTCTCCCCTGCCAAAGGCATTTATAGCTTAATTGAAATGAGATTTCATGGAAATACAAATAATAAAAAAAACTTTAAAAAATCTAACTGAAATGAAGAAAAAAGAAATTTTAAGTTAAAATTAAGTTTTTGGTTATAAAAGAATTTATTATAAATAAATAAATAATCTCCTTATATTAAAATGTTTTATACAGAAATGCATTGGAGAAATTTGTTTGAACATATCAAACCCACGGGAATACTTCTATAATTACGGAAATAACATTTTAGTAGGACTTGATAAATATGAAAATGCTGAAAAGATGCCATTACATTGGAGTGCATATATCATTTCCCCTTTCTTCGGTAGCTGGCAAGTGGTACAAAGATTACCTTACACCTAAACAGCATCTCATGTCCACAGCTGAGTTTACATTCATCTTGAAATGAGCTTCAGGAAAAAACTCAAATAGGTGATCTTTTGCTGTACATATTAAATATCTCATATCATATAATAGAAAAGAGTAACCACAAACTAAGCTGAGCACTAGCTACAAAACTTGTAAAATAACTCTACAGTTCTTGAAGGTTTACATTTGTGAACAGGAATTTTGTTGTAAACACCTCTGAAGAGAATGATTTCCAACAACTTGGTTTGGATCAAGCTTCTGTCCCATAAGTTCTTTAACATTTTTGTTTTTCATATAAACACTTCTCTGAATATCAGAAAACTAATTTTTTTAATTAAATAATTTTTTCAATGTGGTGTTTGTACAGTAGTCATTGACATAATGTTTACAATCTTCTGCCTATGGTCACATATTTTATCTAGCAGACATAAATTACCTCCAACCAGCTTCTTCAAAACTAGTGATTATACATAACCCTTTCAAAAAGGGTTAGAAAAAGGAGAAAAAAATTATATATATGAAAAAAAATCAACAAAACACAATAAAAAAAACAGCCCACACTTCTTTTGTCACTTTCAGGAGACGGCAATGTCTACTAATTGTTGGTATTACTACATTGAAATATAATAATATGATATCGTACATCAGTAATAGATAAATAAATTTTAAGTATCAAAAGGTTTATTAAATGTCACTGGAAAATTATCTCATTTCAGCAATTCAGTCTGCTGAAGGGAAACTTTTAGAAATAGAAGTTTCTTTCTTCGCATTTACTCCAGCTCTTGTGGCATCAAAGAAGCTTATGAACAAAATGTTGCTTGACCTAAGCAAGTGTTACCTGAGGTAACTTAAGATCATTATGTAAGATGAAGTTCTTAGAAATTTAGACAATTAAATTAGATCCACAAAGATCACTATTCTTTATCAAATACACCAGCATACATTATATAAATACTTTTCTCTAATCTCTGATGTCATGTTTGATTTCTTCTTAAAAATAAAATAAAATAGAATAGAATAGAATAAAATAAATTCAATTCTGTATTAGATTTAAATTCAGGGAGTTACATTTAAGGTCAAATTTTAGACTCAGCTAAGTGTACAGTACCGAGATATTTCTAAGATATTCAAGGAGCATATTCAAATTATATGACATGCACGGATATGACAGAACTTCAATAATATTTGCATAACTGTTGTTTGCTCTGTAGACAACAGGAAACAAACACCCTTTTCTGCAAAGCCTTCTATAATCATATGACTAAAGCAAAACCAACCAACCCTTGAGATTTCTATTATCTTAATTACTTTAAGTGCTACCATACTTACACCATGTTCTCTTTCTACCCCATACACTTGGGTTATCTCTGTTCTCTTAACTCATTATTTCCGGATAACAGAATAAAGCAGCTTTGCTACGATTAATACCATTTTTTCACCCTTCACAACTCAATGTTAAAGAGCAAATTTCAGTGTTTCATAACCTTCATACTAGGAACTCAGTCTTTGGTGCACTAAAACTCATTTTATCCATTTTGGAATAGTAAATAATGACAAGAATCTTTATACCATTCCCTGAAAACCTGCACAACACCAACAACAGACAATACCATAACAATTTTCCAATTTATTTATATCTCAGCGCAGCGTTCTGTTTAACCAATGTGAAGCACAGATACATTTCAAGTATTTCTTATGAGATGCAATACTTGTCAAGATCATACTTCCACAATGACTTCAAACAGATCTTATTTATAGCATACCTAGTGTTGTACACATACATTCTTTCATGTGCATTAGCATTAGAAAAGAAAGGGACGTAAAGAAATGTAGTTACAGAAATGCAATGTTGCCTTTCTATAGATTATGTTCTCTGAATCCACTTGGACATATGTAAAACAAAAGGCTCTTATTAACGTTTTATTCTACAGAAACTATAAACCAACATCTCAGAATGTCAAATGAAGAACTTGTTGGGTTCACATGAGATTTCATTATTTGTGTTTAAATTGTATTATACTGAGACTTATTTGCATTTATTTACAATTGTGCATGATTTGAGCAACTCTGATTAGACTAAAAGAACTAAAAATATAGTGTAGTTGTACATGATCACTGAAATTCATTCTAAGTTCTTAAATTACTAAAAGACTCTTCAAGAAAGCATACAGTCTATGGTTAATGATTGAGATTGTTCCTCCTATTGAACGATAAAGCTTTTTATTTTTGTTTTTATTTTTAGCATTGAGAATAAATATTTTTCCTGGTCTTCTTACAAGTATGAATGTATAAAAAAAATCTCAGCAACAATTTTTATGGTTTTTTCAGCAGGGTTTCCTTTTTATCATATTTGGACATTTAGCCCCAATACTTCACTCTGTTTTTCTAGTGATGATACACAGTTTTCTCGAGCTACATTCACTGTATTTTAAATTGTCTGTGCTGAAACTTACAGGAACTGTTGTAATATAGTATTTATCTTCTCCCAAAAAACCTTCTCAAATATTTTAAATAAATAAACCAATTAATGAAAGATATGATAGGTACTTAAAATTCTGATACTGCACTTTGACTGCTAGATGCATTTCTAAAAGAAAGGGAAGTTTAACTCTAATGGCACAAATCTTTGTCTAATTTTTCTCTGTACTACCCTGGAGGCTTTCTAATCAAAAATTAAAAGCAAAAAGGTCTTCTTAAAGAAAACAGAAATTAAGGTCTCACTTAAAGGTCTTATCAAAAGAAGCAGAAACTCATCCTCAGTAAATAGAAATTATGGTCTATATTTATAAACACAAAAAATAATTCTCATAAAAGGAAATGATATGAAAACTTTACCTAAAGACCCTGATCTGATGCTTTAACTCCACTGTAGATGAGTTTTTACACCCATTCTAAAAAATCCCTGCCTGCAAACAGGACATGCATTGATATGAATGGCTGCAACACTGTTCAATCAGTTTTTTGTGTCCTAGAAACCCCTGGAGACAGAACTGCACTCTATAAAGACCAAAAGGTACCTGCAGTGCAAGTCCACTCAGATAAACTTTTGGAGACAAGAATCTAATCTTTCTTTATGACCTAGCCAATAACAGTGCCTCTAGTATCTAGATAAAAGGAAACTGCATATTTACCACTGACTGCTTTCTCTCAAATATAAATTCTGCGTTAGTGTGAAAAAATGTTAAGGTGCATCCTTAACTTAATGAGTAAAAGAGTTACTTGCTCCTCCATCCCTTTGTTGTTATTTGAATAGTATACATTAAAACCCATTATGTGCATTTGCAACATGTTTTAAAAATAATTATTCTTCCTCCATCTTAGGCATGTGGTAAACTAGGTATCTCTTATAGTAAAAAGGTATGCATATTTCATCTGGGGAGCAGGGGTGAGGAAGGAAGGAGAGATACTTTGAGCTCTAATTTCAAAGAATTCTAAAGCATAGAGTTTGCATTGTTCTAAAATATTCCTTGAGCACAACAAGAAAATAAACCAGTTTTATATTGAAGATGTAAAAGTTCTCAGTTTAACCTAAAATTGTACTTCAGTAAGATTTATCAGAGGTCCATTAAACATAGAGAATTTGTAGGTAGATTCAACATCACTGGATGCATACACTGTCAAAACTGTATCAAGTCACACATCAGTGTATTTTACTCAATCAAACAAAGTAGATTTGGCTTGAAATGTTCATCTCCGGAGTGCCTAAAGGGGAGAGTTATAACTTTTCTACCAAATCAATTTATGCAGTGCTCAAATATTAACAAATTCCAAAAGGCAGCATATGATTATAAACTCTAATTAAAACAATGTATGCATTACTTCTAATGAGATTTATGAAGCAATCGATTTTGACTGACTATACTTATGTTCCCCCCCCATTATCCTCTTAATAAGCATTCTGCAGATGTGTTTTGTGCCAACAGGGTGAACACAGTAAAGTTTTCTATAAACTCAATTTCATATGCTGCCAAAGAAATAATTTTGATCTGGTAAACACATTTCAATGGTAATATTAACAATGGTATTATTATTATGGTAAAGAACATTTCAAATAGCCTTTAAGAGCCATTGTCATTTAGGCCTTATTACACAGCACTATTTAAAAAAACAAACAAACAAACAAAACAGAGGTTTTTTTTGAAATCAAATTCAATGACAGACACTATTAACTACCAAAGAAAAAGAATAAATAATAGTATATTGAAACTCTGGAGATGTGTCACTTGACTGCCCATGTATAGATTAACAGGAGTCTCATCCATACTTTCAACAAAAGGAGATACAGTGTTTATTATTACAAATTTACACTTGGAGGACTTACAAAGTTCATGTCCGCTAAGGTTATGCTCATAAAAACCACCAAGAATGCTTCCTCACACCTGTTTCTACCATCAACAATTTCATGATGCTAACGACTTCCTATCAGCTTTCTAAAATTATATATATTTCCTCAGACAGTAAAAGAGAGGTCATGCACTTTCTCTCATTCACTTTAAAAATCTCCTTCAGCGGATACTGTGCAAGGCATGGCAGTAACAAGGTATTTTTTCATAAACCATTGCTGAGTACTAGGAAGAGACGTCAAGTCCTCTTCCATGAAAATTTAATTCCATATTGTTATGGCTACTGAAATCCAGGAGATAAAGATTTTTTTTTTCAAATAGATTTGATTTTTAGAAATTCTGGGATTGGATGTTTGACAATATTGTCTTTTCACAGAATCACAGAATCACAGAATAACCAGGTTGGAAGAGACCCACTGGATCATCGAGTCCAACCATTCCCACCAATCCATAAATCACGCCCCTAAGTACCTCATCCACCCTCACCTTAAACACCTCCAGGGACGGTGACTCAACTACCTCCATGGGCAGGCTGTTCCAATGCCTAACCACCCTCTCCATGAAGAATTTTTTCCTAATCTCAAGCCTAAATCTCCCCTGGCAGAGCTTGAGGCCATTCCCTCTCGTCCTGTCCCCTGTCATGTGGGAGAAGAGGCCAGCACCCTCCTCTCCACAACCTCCCTTCAGGTAGTTGCAGAGAGTAATAAGGTCTCCCCTCAGCCTCCTCTCCTCCAGGCTGAACAACCTCAGCTCTCTCAGTTGCTCCTCATAAGATTTGTTCTCCAGTTCCTTCATCAGACATAGAGACATTAATCATTAATTCTATTATGTGACCATAAAATTCTATTTTTTTCATACAGTTAAGAGTCTGTGGTACTAAAAGCCTTTGATAACTTAGAGTTGGCTACTGGGAAATAACAAGAAGGAAAAAAATGTGACAGATTTCTATCGCTGAACTAAAAAGAAAATTCCTGGTGAAGATAATTCTTTGATATTTATTCTCAGATTTGTAAGATTTAGCAGAAAACGAAGTGTTCTGCAAACCCAAGCATTTAAAAATCTGGTTTCTGTTTAAAACTTGGTTACTAACCTCTGGATCATTAATGTCTCCATTTAGTGCATCAACAATTTAACATGTGGTGCAACTAAAGAAGAACCTTTGTTGGAGTATTCTTTGTTCATGACAGTTTCAGTAACTTGTTGAGATTGATTGATGAAACTGTGACATTGTACATAGTGACTAATGCAGTTTTTCACAAGTAAAACAAAACCAAATATATAAACCCTAATAAAGCAGCAAACCCTAATAAAGCAGGGAAATACACGAGTGCATAATCTCATATCCAAATGAACTGGAAGTGTTTTCTATTTACTTCCTAAACCGAGTCACTGAATTTACATGAAGGCATTTTGGTTTGTTCTCATTTGGGTACAACAAAAAGGACATTTATTTATCCTAGTAAATTAGAAGACTTTATGGTGCCTTTTTTAATCCACACAAACCTTTGACCAGAGCCTACCTATTCTTTCTTATATAAAAGCTGCAGCTTGTAGCTCAGGACTACCTGACAAATGGAAATTCATAAAGAGAATGACTTCTCATTGAGCAGGCAGAGACTAAATTAATTCAGCTTAGTATTTTGAGAATCTCCTGGAAAACTTATAGGGCACCTCTATGCCGCACAAAGTTACTTTTAAAGGAATTGACAAATAAAAGAGAAAGATAGCTACAGACATTAAATGTCCCCAGTACTGAAAAATGCTCTAATTTTTCTAAATAAATAATAGCACATAATGTGGACTTGGTAAGTCACAGAATAGCTTGTAAATATAAAAATACACAATTGTGCTGATTACTACACAGAGACTGTGCTCAGTTACAACTTGTGAATAGATATATTGGTGTAGCTCATTATCATCTTATTAGCAGACTTTTCTTCACAACCTCATCTGGCATCTCACTGTAAACTAGAACTCTAGTTTTTGCAGTTGATTTTTTTCTACATTCACTCGCCCTCAACTTTCAGAGAGTAGACTTTGGGCTGTTCAGAAGGCTGGTCGGAAAAGTCCCATGGGAGGCGCTCCTTGAAGGCAAAGGTGTCCATGAGGGCTGGGCGCTCTTCAAGAAGGAACTCCTAGCAGCTCAGGAGAAAGCCCTCCCCAAGTTCCGGAAAAGTAGCCGGAGGGGTAAGAAACCAGCGTGGTTGAGTAGGGAGGTCCTAAGAGACATCAATAGGAAGAGGAGGGTCTACGACCTCTGGAGGAAGGGGCAGGCATCCCGGGTGGACTATAGGGAGAAAGTGAGAACGTGCAGGAAAAAAGTCAGGAGGGCTAAGGCCCAACTAGAAATGCGATTGGCCAAGACTGTGAAAGACAACAAAAAGTCTTTCTACAGGTACATCAACAGCAAAAGGAGGGCTAGGGAGAATCTCCAGTCCCTAGTAGATGCAGAGGGAACAACAGTAACAGGGGACGAAGACAAGGCTGAAGTGCTCAATGCCTACTTTGCCTCAGTCTTTAACAGTAAGGAAAATTGTTCCCTCTGTGCACAACCCCAGGGGTTGGAAGAGAAGTATGAGATTCCCAAGGTCCAAGAGGAGGCGGTTAGAGACTTGCTTGCCCAGCCAGATGCCCACAAGTCTATGGGGCCAGATGGAGTCCACCCAAGAGTTTTGAGGGAACTGGTGGATGTGCTGGCCAAACCCCTTTCTGTCATCTTCCAACAGTCCTGGATGACTGGGGAGGTTCCGCTGGACTGGAGGCTGGCTGATGTCGTGCCCATCTATAAGAAGGGGCACAGGGAGGATCCGGGGAACTACAGGCCTGTCAGTCTGACCTCGGTACCGGGGAAAGTCATGGAGCGGGTGATCTTGAGTGCGATCAAGAAGCACTTGCAAGAGAACCGGGTGATCAGGCCCAGTCAACAGGGGTTCATGAAAGGCAGGTCTTGCCAGAGTAATCTGATCACCTTCTATGACCTAGACTACTGGATGAGGGAAAGGCTGTGGATGTGGTCTTCCTGGACTTTAGAAAAGCTTTTGATACATTTTCTCATAGCGTTCTGCTTCAGAAACTGTCGGCCTCTGGCCTGGACGGGTGCACACACTCCTGGGTGAAAAACTGGTTGAACGACCGGGCCCAGAGGGTGGTGGTAAATGGAGTTAAATCCAGCTGGAGGTCAGTGACAAGTGGGGTTCCCCAGAGTTCAGTCCTGGGTCCAGTCCTGTTTAATGTCTTTATCAACAACCTGGATGAAGGCATTGAGTCCTCCCTTAGCAACTTTGCAGATGACACCAAGCTGGGAGGAAGTATCGATCTGCTGGAGGGTCGGGAGGCTCTGCAAAGGGATCTGAACAGGCTGGACTGCTGGGCTGAGACCAACGGCATGAGGTTTAACAAGGCACTTTTGCACTTGGGGCACAACAACCCTAAGCAGAGGTACAGACTAGGAGAAACCTGGCTGGAAAGCTGCCAGGAGGAGAAGGACCTCGTGGTGCTGGTTGACAGCTGACTGAACATGAGCCAGCAGTGTGCCCAGGTGGCCAAGAAGGCCAATGGCATCTTGGCCTGCATCAGGAACGGCATGACCAGCAGGTCCAGGGAGGTTATTCTCCCTCTGTAACCGGCACTGGTGAGACCGCTCCTCGAATACTGTGTTCATTTCTGGGCCCCTCACCACAAGAAGGATGTTGAGGCTCTGGAGCGAGTCCAGAGAAGAGCAACGAAGCTGGTGAAGGGGCTGGAGAACAAATCTTATGAGGAGTGACTGGGAGAGCTGGGGTTGTTTAGCCTGGAGAAGAGGAGGCTGAGTGGAGAACTTATTACTCTCTACAACTACCTGAAGGGAGGTTGTGGAGAGGAGGGTGCTGGCCTCTTCTCCCACATGACAGGAGACAGGGTGAGAGGGAATGGCCTCAAGCTCTGCCAGGGGAGATTTAGGCTTGAGATTAGGAAAAAATTCTTTACGGAGAAGGTGGTTAGGCAGGAAGGAGGAAGTTTACAGAACATGGAAAAAAAGAGACTGGCCACTTGGAGGAATATAAGGTTCCTCCTATAGGAAGGAACAATGTCAAAGCATGCAGGGATGCAATGAGGCAAAGGCCTGCTTGGGCCTTGGGGGATTAAGTTTGCCAAGGATGATAAGGACAACAAGAAGGGCTTCTTCAAGTACAAAATTAAAGACTAGGGAAGATGGAAGACTAGGGGAAATGTGGGCCCACTGCTGAATGAGATGGATGCCCTAGTGACAGAGGATACAGAGAAGGCAGAGTTGCTGAATGCTTATTTTGCTTCAGTCTTTACTGCTAAGGCCAGCCCTCAGGAATCCTAGACCTTGGAAGAAAAGAGAAAATCTAGAGAAAGGAAGATGGTGCATTGGTCAATGAGGATCTGGTTAGAGATCATCAGGTGAACTAGAAAGCCATAAATGGGCCTTGATGGGACACACCCAGGAGGGCCAAGAGAACTGGCAGATGTTATTGCTAAGCCATTCTCCATCATCTTTGAAAAAAAAGAAGAAAAGCCACTCCAATCCTCAAAAAGGCCAACAGGGAGGACCCAGGACCCAGGAAACTACAGGCCAGTCAGCCTCTCCTCCATCCATGGAAAGGTGGTGGAACTGCTCAGTCTGGATGTCATCTCCAAGCATCTAGAGAAGGTTATTGGAATGGTCAACGTGGATTCACCAAGAGCAAATGATGCTTGATCAATCTGATAGCCTTCTATGATGGGATAACTGGCTGGGCAGATTAGAGGAGAACTGTGGATATTCTCTACCTCTACTTCAGCAAGGCTTTTGACACTGTTCCCCATAACACCCTCATAGATAAGCATAGGAAGTGTAAGTTGGATAAGTGGACTCAAATGTGAGGGTGATGAAGCACAGGAACAGGCTGCCCAGACATTTTGTGGAGTGTCTTTCTCTGGCAGTATTCAAAACCCACCTGGATGCATTCCTGTGCACCCTGCTATAGTTGAACCTGCTTTAGCAGGGAGGTTGGACTAGTGTGTGGTGTCCAGAAGTGCCTTCCAACACCTGCCATTCTGTGATTCTTTATGAAGGTCGAGTCTGCACTGGAAAAATTTAAGTTTGTATACAAAACCATAGGTGACTGTTTTCCCTGAAACACCTATTGGCACACAGAACATCTATCCTACCATTTAGGATAATCCCTGCAAACTGTTTGAGACTGTGTGCATATTTCACAGCAGGCGAAAGAAAAAAAAAAAACAAAACACAATAACCTCCCCCTCCCAAAAAACAACTGAACAGAAAACAATACAAGAAAAACCCACCCAAAATCCACCTCCAAACACCCCAATCAATAAAATCTTCTATAATTGCTTTTAAAAAGTCCCTTTGTTAAATATAGTGTGGATTTTGAATACTGGTATTGAAGTTCATGATGTAATGAGCAGATCCTTTGAAATATCATGAAAAGAATGAAAGCTTGTTACTCGTATTTCAACTAGAGAATCAACCAGCAAGGACTGTGAAAGCTTAGTATGTCTTCACAATCAGTTAATACTCAGTCTTAAAACACCTGCACTAACTTGGAATTGCAACATGCAATGCTCTCCAGTGGATTCAGAATTACATTATTTCTACGTACATGTATAAAATTAATGATATCCTGGTGTTGTAGTCACGTTGTTGAAGCTTGCATGTCCTGTTAATGGCAAGGATAGTTATTATCTTCAATGGAACTATGAACTGGTGAAAAAGGCTGAACATTCAGAGTTGATGATGGCAAAGGTAACTTCTGTTTTAAAATACTAAAATCCCCAAACTCAACTTCAGATCCTAATAATGCCACAACAATCTAAACTGTATTACCCGAAAGCTGAAATGGAAGCTAAGAAATGGAGTAGTAGCTAATAAAGTGCTAATTTTTTTAAAAATATATAAATAAATTTAATAATGAATATTGAAAGTCAAGATTCTGATACTGAAGCAGAATTTTAAAAAATTGAAGACATATTAAGATATATTTAAATGAGAGTTCTTAACATTTTCTCATCTATATATGAAATAAAATAAGAGTGACATAGATTGAGATACTAAAGAGATATCAGTCATGCAAAAATCAAAAATCTCGGAGGGTTGACTATTAATTTCATATGAACTGGATTATTTAAATTATCCATAACAGTTAAATGTTTTGTTGGCTTGTAGTAGGCTATTCTTGCCTTACTTAAACAAGTGTTCAAGCATATGCAAAGAAATGCCTAAAATTAATCTGAATATAACTATGACATTTGTTTATAGCATTAGTACATGATCTGCAAACACAATGATTCTTCCTGTTGTTAGAAAATTTGCAATGAAAAACAGGAAAGTATTTTGGAAATCATGAACATGTGAAAACTTAGGGTAGAAAGCACTAGAGGCATTTGTTCTGCTTTTTTTTTTTCAGAGAAGAATCAATATCTTATCATAAACAAAGTCTCATTAAAATACTCCACATATATCAAGAATTAGCGGTTCAAAATCAGCTGTTTTCTACGAACAGAAAATAAACAAACCCCATGAAGTTCAACAAGGAGACATGCAAAGTCTTTCACTTGGGCAGGAGCAATCCCAAAAGTGAATACATTCTCAGGTTTACCCAGCTGGAAAGAAAACTTCACATAAAAAGACCTGAAGGTCCTCTGCTGCTCAGAAGGCTAATATGATCCTTAGACTGTATTGTCAGCAAATTGAGGGACAGGATCCTTTCTCTCTATTCAGCACTGGTGATGCCACACCTAGAGCACTGTATCCAGTTCTGTGCTTCCCAATACAAGAGAGATATGAGGCCACTGAAACAAGTTGAATGAAAGGCCACTAAGATGATGGAAGGACTGGAGCATCTCTCCTATAAGAGTGAGAGACCTGGGACTTTTTAGCCTGGGGAAAAGAAGGCTCAGAAGGTGATCTTATCACTGTACATAAACACCTGAAGGGTGGGTGTAAAGCAAACAGGCTGTTTTCAGCAATACACAATAATGGGTCAAGAGACAATGAGCACAGGCAGAAACACAGCAGGTTCACTCTGAGTATCAGAAAACACTTTGTACCAGTGAGGGAGACACATGGTGCTTAGAAATGTTGTGACCTTATCCTTGGAGATGTTCAGTAATCACCTGGACATGGTCCTGGCCATTAGCTTGATCAAGGGGGTTAAATCATTAGAAAATCGTAAATGAAAGCCAGCTTTCAAATCCCATAGTGCTGCTATGCGAGAAAGCAAATTTATTTTCCCAATAATGCAAAGGTTCTTGGAGCCTAGCACAATATAGATAAACTCTAAGTTTCTGAATCATAGTCAGGCTTCTTGCCAGTTGAAATTCTTAAATCTGCAGATGCTGATATACAAGAGAGCAGGTGGGGAGGAGTGAGGGACAGAGAGACACAGAGAGATAAAGAGGCAGATATATGAGAGAGACAGAGACTGAGAGACAGAGAAAGAGAAAAGGATTAGATTTTAGTATAAACACATAACAGTACATAGAGTACATTAGACTATAAAGAATGACATTTGGGCCACTTCCTGAATGTGGCTGGGGTGTGGTTATTTATGATCAAGGTTGCCTGAAAGATAATTTTAATTTGCCAGGAATATTTCTTTTATGCATTTACTTCCTGTACATGAATGAATAAGCTTTTTATTTGACACTCATTATTACTCTCAATATTTTTCCTTAGAAATTATTTTTATTAAAAATAAACAAATAATTAAAGACATACATTCATTTAACACCTGTAAATGAACTAAATGAAAACCATCATCTCTCAATGATTTATTCTTAAAGACAAAAGAAAAAAAAAAGAATAAGGAAAAAATATTTGTATCTGCTTGAAGTGGAAGTTCATTTCTATTAATATACCTCAAATATTATATACAGAAAGACAAAGACATTTCAACTTGGCCTTTTCTGTACTGTACAAAAGAAGTTTTTAGCATGGCAACTTCATATGAAAACTATGATTATGACTTTCAGATTATGAAACAGATACATTATTTCACAGTAGTATTTTTAGAACTAAGAGAGACTTATTTAAACAAATGTATTAGCAAATGCACTCAATCCCTCTACTAAAGGATAAATACCACTGAAATCAGCAAAAAGAAAATTCTATTACCATTTTCTTTTGAAACACTAGTAATGACCGCTATTTTTTTAATAACATTAAACAGAGATTTACCTAATTCTGTATTGAATGTTGCAGCTATTAATTCGATTATTAAATGCCCTGCAAATGTTATATTGTTCTGGCTGAATGTAATTTGTATTATTTTAATAAATTATTTTATAGTGTTGACAAAGTTTAATTTGCTAGTTTTACCTTCTGTCCTGAGTTTTTCCCACTACTGAATTTAAGGAAAAAAACCCAAGCGTATATTCTTTTAAAAGAGCTATATTAGTTCACATAGCTACAGCCAGTTCTGTGCTCAATAACAAAACATAAACAAAAGGTCAGTAAGAGAAAAGAAACAGTGGCTTATAGAATAAAACATGCAATTTTTAACCTAGATTTTTAAGATATGTTTGCAGAGTTGCTCTCAATCTCAATGTTAAAAGAATGTATCTGTTAACAGGCACTGCATTACTTATTCATTAGAAAAATACAGTAAGAACACAGCACTGTGTTCCTAAAAGAAATATCACAAACAGCTAAGAATAGCAGCTATAAATGAAGCTTATATTAATTTAATCCTAATTATAACAGCACTTTCCACTCCTTGCTATTTGAATATTCAGAGCTACTATTAATTTGCCCAGAGCAGATTTCATTTTTCTACATATCTTCAGGACTCAATTAAATTATTCTAGATACATTTCTTGGACTTTTAAAACATTTACAATCTGAATATATAATTTCACTTATTCATGAAGCTTAAGACACTCATTAATAACATCTTCTAAAAGAGAAAAGGAGAGATGATTAAATAATATGGCTGTTTTTCACTCAAATTATGAGACAAAGTTGAATAGGCTGCATTATCTGTTTTATACAGCTTTTAAAATATAATACGTGAAAAGAGCATAATAATGGTATGCTTGCAAGTTTTCAACTCTTTTAGCAGCCGAACCACTCCAACTAGAAATACAAACTCACACTCAGAAACAGACAGCATATAATTAGCATTTACACCTTCAGAAATCCGTATAATCACTAAATCATTAATACCTATATTATATTTCAGCAAACAAATACCAGGTTCAGGAACTTACAACGTAAGTTTTCTATTTGCCTCCCATACCAGCATGCTTTTCACCTTTCATGAAAGATAAATAACGCAATCACAGCAAGGCTATGGCTAGATCACGCCCTTTGAGGCTGCCCAGTCCCAGCCTAGTGCAGAGGAGGGCCAGGTACAGAATATTGCCCAGTTGAGATAACTCTGATGACAGATACTTCTCAACCTGGATGCAAGCAATTTCAGCCTTTGATCACAACTACTATATAAAAAGTTGGTGATTTATTTCCTCACATTTAAACAGAATTTCCTGTGTTTCACTTCATGCCCATGGCCTTCAGCTTCAGTACTGAGCAACCCTCCAAGTGCCTGGCTCCATTTCTTTACTTCATTTCACCAGGTATTTAAATACAAAGATAATATCCCCCCTGAACTTTCCATTCTCCAAACTAAACACTCCAAGGCCTCAGACTCTATCCATATCTGAAGTGCTCCAGTCTCATGAATATCTTCGTGGCTCTTCACGGCAATTGCTTCAGGGCGTCCATATGTCTCACACACTGGAGAGCCCAGCACTGGACCCAGCACCCCAGATATGTCTCATCAAGGCTGAGAAGAGAACACGGAACACTTGTTGCAACCAGTAGGTGATGTTCTGCTTAATGTAATCCAGGAAGCTGTTGGCTGCCTCTGCCACAAGGGCATGCTGCCGGCTCATGGTTAAGTTGGTGTCTCCCAGAACCCCCAGGGTCTTTCCTGCAAAGCTACTTTCCAGCTCATCATCCTCCAGCCTGTCCTGCAGCATGGGGTTATTTGACCCCAAGCAAAGGACTTGACACTTCCTTTTCCTGAGCATCATTGGCTTGTTGTCAGCCAATTCCTTCAGTTCATTAAGCAATGAACAGCAATATGCATGTATGATGTAGCAGCCTCTCCTTTCAGTTTGGTATGGACAACAAATTTGCTGAAGGTGCACTTTGTCCTACTGTCCTGGTCAAACATTACTGGATCCACTACTGACCCCTGGGATACAATATTAGTGACTGTCCTCCAACTGAACTTATTGTTACCGATCACATCCCTCCAGATCCAGCCATTCAGCCAGTTTTAATCCGATTCACTGTCCATTTATCTAGTTATCGGATGTTCATACGTACAAGGAGCCTGATGGGATCCATCCCAGAGTACTGAAGGATTTAGTGGATGTTATGGCAGGATCCCTCTTGATCACCTACCACAGGTCTTGGGAGTGTGGAGAGGTCTCTGCTGACTGGAACCTAACCACTGTTATTCCAGTCTGAAAAAAGAGCATGAGGGAAGACCCAAGTAACTACAAAACTCTTAGTCTAACCTTAGCTCCTGGAAAAAGTGTGGAGAAGGTCCTACTGGGTGCTGTTGAAAGGCCTTTAAAGAATAATGTAATCATCAGGTAGAATTGCTACAGGTTCACAAAGGGAAAGTAATTTTTAATTAATCTGATAAGCTTCTATGAATGCCACCTGCCTAGAGGCTGAAGGAAAGGCAGTGAATACAGTTTTTCTGGATTATAGTAAGGGTTTTTATACTGCCCCCTATAGCATCCTTCTGGACAACTGTTGCCCAACTGTGGGATGTGCAGGTTCACACTGTGCTGGGTGAAGAACTGGCTGAAGGGCAAAAGCTTAAAGACTTCTATTGAATGGGACTAAATCTCTGATGACCAGTCACAAACAGAGTTCTCAGGATTCAATTCTAGGGCCAGTTCCGTTCAATATTTTTATCAACTATCTGATGCTGGACTTGAAAGCATCATTAGTACCTTTGCTGATGACACCAAAGTGGGAGGTACTGTTGACTCTCCTGAGGGCCTTGCAGAGGGATCTAGATAGATTGAAGCATGATTAATGGGATGATATTTAACAAATCCAAATGCCAAATTCTGCAGCTAGGATAGAGAAATGCCAGGCAGAAATCTAAACTGCATGAGGAGTGGCTGCAGAACAGCCCCAAAGAAAAGGATCTAGGGCTCCTGGTCCACACGAGGCTCAGTATGTGTCAGCAATGTGCCCTGGCAGCCAAAAGGGCAGACCACATCCTGGTGTGTAAAATCATGCTGTAACAACCTGGTTAAAAGAGGAGATTATCATGCTGTATTTAGCATTGGTGTGGACTCACCTGGAATCTTGTTTGCAGTTCTAGGCCTCACAACTTAAGAAGTATGATAAAGTTTCTCAATATACCCAAAGGAGCCAACAAAGCTGGTGAAAAAGATGGAAGGCATATCCGATGAGGAGTGGTCAAGGACCTTGCGTTTGTCTAGTTCGAAGAAAAGGAGACTTGAAGCTCTGTACAGCTTCTTGAGAAGGGGAACTAGAGAGGGAGGTGTTGACCTCTTCTCCTTGGTATGCAGTGACAGGACACATGAGAATGCTTTAAAGCTATGCTCAGTGAAGTTTAGACTGGATATTAATCACAGAATCATAGAATATCCAGGTTGGAAGAGACCCACTGGATCATCGAGTCCAACCATTCATTTCCTTATGTAAAGGATGGTCAAATACTGGATCAGGCTTCCTAAAGAGACAGTCGATGCCTCATGCCCATCAGTGTTTAAAAGGCATTTGTACAATGTCCTTAATATATTTTACGTTTTGGTCAGCCTTGAAGTGATCAGTCATTTGGACTAAATAATAGTTGTAGCTCTCTTCAAACTGAAATAGTCTATTCTATCCTGTTTTACTCAACTGCATACTTCATCAGCTTATCTATCAGGATGTGATGGGAGACAGTGTCAAAACCATCACTAACATCCAGATAAATACCTGCTCCTCTGTCCTCATCCACTGAGCTACTCATCTCATCACACAAGGCTATCAGGTTGATCAGATACAATTTCCTCTTTGCAAATTAGTGATGATTACCCCTGATGTCTTTCCTGTTCTCAGTGTGTTTGGAAATTATTTCCAGGAGGATTTACTTAACATCCTTCCCAGAGATTAGGGTAAGGCTGACTGGTTTGAGGTTCTCCAGATCCTCCTTTCTTCCTTTCTTAACAATAGCAGAGGCATTCCCTTTCTTTCAGTCCTCAGGAACCTCCTGCAGTCATCAAAGATTTTCAAAGGAAACTGTGAGCGGCTTTGCAATGATGTCACACAGCTTCTTCAGCACTTCTTTCGGGTCTCGGGGACGCATGTGTGTCTAGTTTAAATAAATGTTCCCTAACCCGATCCTCTTTTCACCAGGCTGTCTTCCTTGTTTCAGATTTTCCTACTGGTCTCAGGCACCTAAGATTGCTGAAAACATGACTTAACCAGTGAAGACAGAGGTGAAGAAGGCATTCAGTACCTCAGCCTTTTCAACCACCTCTGCCACCAGGTCCCACTCCTATTCTGTTTGCTGCTGTTGAATCTGTAGATACACCTGCACATTCCTATTACATTAAATGGAAAATGGAGACCTACTAAGAGATATACTCAAGGTCATAGAGAAAATTATAGTTTGTGAGATCTGGCAAATCTAAGAGCTGTTCTTGGGGTCATTAGTCAGTACTGTTGTTTCTTCGAATAAAATCTTAATTTGATATGTATAATGAATGGGGAAAAAAGGCCATAAACAAACTAGTGCTTTTTATACCCTTAATAACAGCAGAGCCTGTTCTAATGAAATGACAAACATCAAAGATGACAAAATCAATCTGAATGAAATCTTATCTGCAACTCAAAAAAGATTCTTTTTTCCCTATATTTTCACCTTTTAAAGCATATTTGACCGGATTCACAGACTGAAATAAAACAGATATTCTCTTCAAAGTGGTTTCCTTTTTCCATGCACTTTTGTCCTATTCATCTTGCTCAGACCGGAAAGAAAAATGTTGAATATAAAAAAATATTCTTAGTAAGTACGTGTCGTATGCTATATCTATTTTTCGAAACAGCAACCAGCCATCGTGGGTGTTGATCTTTTAAACCAGGAAGGAAAAAGGTCACTTAAGGCTTTATTTTACCAAGGTGTTATGTCAGTGAGCAAATGTTTTAAAGCTTTGTTGTGTAAGTGACAATTTGCTCAGCACCTTGCAGATTTGGTTATAGACTCACAGAATCATAGAATAGTTTGGGTTGGAAGGGACCTTAAAGATCTAGTTCCAACTCCTCTGCCATCGGCAGGGACAGCCCACTAGATCAGTCTGCCCAAGGCCCCACGCAACCTGGTCCTGAACACTCCAACGGATGAGGCACTCACAGCTTCCCTTGGCAACCTGTTTCAGTGTCTTGCCACTCTCACGGCGAAGAAACTCTTCCTTATGTCTAATCTAAATCTGTCCCTCTCCAGTTTATACACATTCCCCTCATTCTGCTAACACAGGCTTTTATGAATAGTCCCTCTCCAGCTTTCTTGCAGCCCTTTTCAGGTACTGGAAGGTCACTGTAAGACCTCCTAGGAGCCTTCTCTTCTACAGGCTGAACAAGCCCAACTCTCTCAGCCTGTCCTCATATGGAAGGTGCCCCAGCTCTCTGACCATCTTTGTCCTCCTTTGGACCCATTCCAACAGTTCCATATCCTTCTTACTCTGAGGATTCCTGAACTGGACACAGTACTCCAGATGAGGTCTCACAAGTGAGAGAGGCAGAATCACCTCCCTCAGCCTGCTGGCCACACGTCTTTTGATGCAGCCCAGGATACGGTTGGCTTTCCAGGCTGCGAGTGCACATTGCCAAGAAACCATTGCAAAGACCTTCTATTACTTCATTTTCATGTTCAGAATTTTCCTAATAATCTTGTAGCTCACTGAAGAACAACCTGCAGAATGCCCAGTTATGATTATAATCTTACCACCTGCATAGGACCATCTGTGTCATTTGTGCCAAAGGTCTGTATGTAACATAGGTCAGAAATTTGCTTTCCCCTAAACATTATGATCTGTTTATTTAAATCCTCGGTGATTATGTTGGTTGAGTAGGGAGGTCCTGAGAGATGGTTGAGTAGGGAGGTCCTGAGAGACATCAATAGGAAGAGGAGGGTCTACGACCTCTGGAGGAAGGGGCAGGCATCCTGGGTGGACTATAGGGAGGAAGTGAGAACGTGCAGGGAAAAAGTCAGGAGGGCTAAGGCCCAACTAGAAATGCTGTGAAAGACAACAAAAAATCTTTCTACAAATACATCAACAGCAAAAGGAGGACTAGGGAGAATCTCCAGTCCCTAGCAGATGCAGAGGGAACAACAGTAACAGGGGATGAAAACAAGGCTGAAGTGCTCAATGCCTACTTTGCCTCAGTCTTTAACAGTAAGGAAAATTGTTCCCTCTGAGCACAACCCCAGGGGTTGGAAGAGAAGTATGAGATTCCCAAGGTCCAAGAGGAGGTGGTTAGAGACTTGCTTGCCCAGCCAGATGCCCACAAGTCTATGGGGCCGGATGGAGTCCACCCAAGAGTTTTGAGGGAACTGGCGGATGTGCTGGCCAAACCCCTTTCCATCATCTTCCAACAGTCCTGGAGGACTGGGGAGGTTCCACTGGACTGGAGGCTAGCTGATGTCGTGCCCATCTATAAGAAGGGGTGCAGGGAGGATCTGGTGAACTACAGGCCTGTCAGCCTGACCTCGGTACCGGGGAAAGTCATGGAGCAGGTGATCTTGAGTGCAATCAAGAAGCACTTGCAAGAGAACCGAGTGATCAGCCCAGTCAACAGGGGTTCATGAAAGGCAGGTCTTGCCAGAGTAATCTGATCACCTTCTATGACCGAGTGATTAGACTCTTGGACGAGGGAAAGGCTGTGGATGTGGTCTTCCTGGACTTTAGAAAAGCTTTTGATACAGTTTCTCATAGTCTTCTGCTTCGGAAATTGTCAGCATCTGGCCTGGATGGGTGCACACTCTCCTGGGTGAAAAACTGGTTGAACGACCGGGCCCAGAGGGTGGTGGTAAATGGAGTTAAATCCAGCTGGAGGTCAGTGACAAGTGGGGTTCCCCAGAGTTCAGTCCTGGGTCCAGTCCTGTTTAATGTCTTTATCAACAACCTGGATGAAGGCATTGAGTCCTCTCTTAGCAAGTTTGCAGATGACACCAAGCTGGGAGGAAGTATCGATCTGCTGGAGGGTCGGGAGGCTCTGCAAAGGGATCTGAACAGGCTGGACCGCTGGGCTGAGACCAATGGCATGAGGTTTAACAAGGCACTTTTGCACTTGGGGCACAACAACCCTAAGCAGAGGTACAGACTAGGAGAAACCTGGCTGGAAAGCTGCCAGGAGGAGAAGGACCTCGTGGTGCTGGTTGACAGCCGACTGAACATGAGCCAGCAGTGTGCCCAGGTGGCCAAGAAGGCCAATGGCATCTTGGCTTGTATCAGAAATGGCGTGACCAGCAGGTCCAGGGAGGTTATTCTCCCCCTGTACTCGGCACTGGTGAGACCGCTCCTTGAATACTGTGTTCAGTTCTGGGCCCCTCACCACAAGAGGGATGTTGAGGCTCTGGAGCGAGTCCAGAGATGAGCAACAAAGCTGGTGAAGGGGCTGGAGAACAAGTCTTACGAGGAGCAACTGAGAGAGCTGGGGTTGTTCAGCCTGGAGGAGAGGAGGCTGAGGGGAGACCTTATTACTCTCTACAACTGCCTGAAGGGAGGTTGTGGAGAGGAGGGAGCTGGCCTCTTCTGCCAGGTGACAGGGGACAGGATGAGAGGGAATGGCCTCAAGCTCCGCCAGGGGAGATTCAGGCTTGAGATAAGGAAAAAATTCTTCAAGGAAAGGGTGGTTAGGCATTGGAATAGTCTGCCCAGGGAGGTGGTTGGCTCGCCTTCCCTGGAGGTGTTTAAGGTGAGGGTGGATGAGGTACTTAGGGGCATGGTTTAGAGATTGGTGGGAATGGTTGGACTCAACGATTCAGTGGGTCTCTTCATACCTGGTTATTCTATGATTCTATGATTTAAAAAGTTTTGCTGTGCATTTTTATTCTGAAAAACGTTTTTTTTATTTATAACTATATTACTTCTGGCCAAAGACTGCTCACATCATAGACTGAAATGCAACTTAACAGCAGCATATTCATAGCTAAGCAGCCAGTCTTCAAATATAACTTTTCCTTTAACATACAACAGTATTTCATACTTTCCCATTTGTATCTTTTTTATGGATAAAAATACAAAGTAGGGCTAAAACTAATTAAATATCACAATAGTTGATTATCTGTAATTAATAATAACAAGAAATGAATGATATCTCTAGAGCCTTGGATGCTGTTCTGTGATTCTTGCAATTTATCTTTAATTGTTCCATCTAAAAATTAATTTTCTGTCCTCATGATTATCTTCTTTGAAATACTTATGAATAGGATCCAGCTAACAGCTATTTTGACTAATTTCCATGAGGATGATCGAAATTTTTCATATCACTGCAATTTTCTCTAAAGAACTTTTAATTGTTTTTAATAGAAAATTTCATTCTTACGCTTTCTTTCTGACGTTTAATAGTCATTGATCATGTTTTCAGATGTTGCAGGAAGAATATCTGTAGTTTCTTCTAATTTATGTAAGCTGCAAAGATTGTTCATGAACTTTTACATTATGTAACATTCACATTCTGCTTAAAGGACTGAACAGGATGCAGCCAAGCCAGTTATGATGCAGCTGTCTCAGCCACATTACTGTCTCAGCAGTTTGAAAGATGCTGTAATTTATGTCAACTGGAGTAGCCTATGAGTAGTTATCCATCTTCTACAACAGAAACAATTTGATCAATTTTTATTGCCTTTTGCTTCAGCATTTTGTTTCACCGGACTTCTTAAGAGGGAGGTAAAGGAGACAACTCTTTACATGTCTGTTGTCAGGCATCTTGTGCTTCCCCTTAAAAAACACTCATCCCTAGGTAGGACATCAGAAAAACAGCAGCAAGAAAACACTGCTATTTGTTTATAGGTCTCACACAGAAGACATGGGGCTGGGGAGCGACAATCTGCCTTGAATTCTGTCTCAAAAAACCCCTAAACAAACAGAAAATTAGCAAGTAAATACTAAGTTTATTTGAACTAGAAGTAGATCCTCAACCAGATCCTCAACAACAGTGAAGAGAGAAACTGAGGGAGAGCACTTCTACATACACCTTTTCAGCAAGCATTACCTGCAATGCTACCTGAATTCAGGACACATTTCAGCATCATCAAGTTTGCAGCTCAGTGTGAAATGCAAACAGTTACATTATTTTTATTATGTTTGTACTAACAGATCACTCCATACATCTTATAATTAATGCAGGCATTTGGGGCATATTGTGACCTGACAAAATTCACAGATGTGATAAAATATGGTTTCTTGAACAGTTTCTCTTTGTTTCAGCACTTTCTTTCATTGGCCTTCAAAGGAAAGAACTGAAGGAGGCAATTCCTCTTGCTAACTGATGCTGGTACAATTTTAATTTGTTTACTCACATGCCACTGAGGATAAATGCCACATGATAAACCTCTTCTT
This sequence comes from Clamator glandarius, assembly GCA_033459285.1. Taxonomy (NCBI): domain Eukaryota; kingdom Metazoa; phylum Chordata; class Aves; order Cuculiformes; family Cuculidae; genus Clamator; species Clamator glandarius. The sequence continues at coordinate 30,223 of JAUNZM010002224.1, forward strand.
ATATTTATAATTTGGAAGTTTTTGTTTTCCACAATTTGAAGTAAAGATTTGTTGAAAACTAGAAAATGTTTATATTAAAAAAATATTGTTGTTAGAATAAGTAAGGTTTATTAAACCAATATTGAAGGTAATTCTCTCAGGTAGTTTCCACAGGAATTCCATAATAATTAAAGTAAGACAAAGAAGTTGGTTATGAGTTTGGTTTTGTGCTGTTTTCAAATAAATGAAAATATATTTCTAAGTGTGTATTACAGAGTATGAAAATGTCTTTATACTGAGACATTGGCTTAACACAGGAAAAACAAAACCCAAAGTAATTATGATGTCTTCAATTTTAAAGACATTTTAAAATGCTCTGTCCAATTAAGAACATGTAATGACTATTTAATGGCCTCAAGCTCCACCAGGGGAGGTTCAGGCTTGACATCAGGAAAAAATTTTCATGGAAAGGGTCATTGGGCATTGGCACAGGCTGCCTGGGGAGGTGGCTGAGTCACCTTCCCTGGAGATGTTTAAAAGACAAGTGGATGAGGTGCTGAGGGGCATGGTTTAGTAATAAAGAGGAATGGTTGGACTTGATGATCCAGTGGGTCCTTTCCAGCCTAGGGATTCTATGATTCTATGATTCAAGTCCATTCTTTTACTTTTGTAGAATCACAGAATCATAGAATGTCCTAAGTTGAAAGAAACTCACAAGGATTGTTGAGTCCAACTCCTGTCCCTGCATAGATCAGTGTCAAAATTCACACCATGTGTTTGAGGGCATTGTCCAAATGCTTCTTTATTATTGTCAGGCTTGGCATCATTAATTCTTCCCTGGAAAGCCAGTTCCAGTGTTCCAGCATCATCTGTGTGAAGAATTTTTTTCTAATACATAGCCTAAACCTCCCCTGGCACATCTTCTTCCTACTCCCTCAGGTCCTATCATTGGTTGCCAGAGAGAAGAGATCGGTACCTGCTCCTCCTCCTACTCTTGTTAGAAAGCAGTAGACCACAGTAAAGTCACTCTTCCGTGTCCCTGTCTCCAGACTGAACAGATCAAGTGACTTTAGCCACTCCTCATACAGCTTCCCCTCTAAAAACTTCACCAGCTTCACAACCCTCCTCTGGACATTCTCCAATAGCTTTATATCCTTTTTATACTTGGCACCCAAAACTGCACACTCAAAGGTGGGGCTGCACTAGAATGGAATAGACTGAGACAGTCACCTCTCTTGATTGGCTAGGAACACAGTCCATGGTGCACCCCAGGACACAGATGGCCCTCTTGGCTACCAGAGCACACTGCTGGCTCGTGTTCAACTTGCTGTTGACCAAAACCCCCAGATCTCTTTCCATATGACTGCTCTTCAGCCTCTCACTCCCCAGTCTTATGTATATCCAGGGTTGCCATGTCCCAGGTGCAAAATCTGGCACTTGCCATTGATAAACTTCATGCAGCTGGTGATTGCCCAGCTCTCATTTCTTTTACTTCTGACTTTTATCTGGTTTTTTGGTTCCAAAATACAGCAAGGATGAATGTATAAAAGATTACTTTTTGTTCCAGAAATATAATAGGTTATAAAGACACGATTAAGAAAGTTAGCCTAATAAGTAGCATCAAAAGCTTTGGCTACAACTCTCTGCCTGTTCCAAGAGTGGAACAATATCTTAGGCAAGATTCTGCCCCTTACTGCAAAAGAAGGAAGAACAGAGCTTTATTTGAAATGAGTGGACTAGACATTGAGCAACAGCTGAGCAACTGAGAAAAGGCAATGCAAAAATATTCTAAAATGTCAACTGTACTTTAGAAGTTGGCTGTGTTGGTTACTTTGGTTTTGTTGCAGTAAGGTGCAGTAAGGAATGTCAAACAGTACTTATTTTTTAAATTCAGAACATCAATTAGCTTGTGATCTTACTCTGAGCTTCAAACTTCCACACAGCACAAGATACAACTGATACTTCAGAACTGCACAAGTCAAAAAAAAATAAATATATTGTGTTTTTCTTTACTACCAGAGAAGTCTCCGTAATCAGTTTACTGAGGAAATAAAAAGTAAGACTAAGGACTTCAGGGACTTTGTGCATGCAAAACCAGATTTGTTTGGGACTATTTTTTGCAAAAGAGACCAAATATGTATGTAAACTGGTTGCTTTTTTGTCTAGAGCAGGAGTTAGTGTCAATCCCATAAACTACTGGACTTTTCCCTGCAAGTTATATGCCTACACAGTCTTTTTCAGATTATTGTAATTTATTCTGCCTGAAATTAGTGACTGCAGGACAAAAGTTACTTCCCATCCAGAGGCAGTATGACTTTTATGATGATAGTATACTCAGACTAACACATCTTCCTGAGAGACTGAGCTTATTAGCATTAACAGAGTATAATGCTAAAATGGTCAACTTGGAATCTCCTTTTGCAGGCACTGAACTGTTTAGTCATTATCACACTCATCCCCACTTATCTAACTTATTTTAATACAGATGGTTTCAGACTACCTCCCAATCTTAAATAAGTACATTTTGATACTCCCCTACAAGATAAACCAATGCTATGTGATATGATTCAAGTTATCTACTGTGGTGCAGATATACTCAAGCTCATTGTGTCCAAGCCAGCTTTAGAACTAGAAGCCATGAGCTGCCTCAGTACAGCTATAAGCTTGATTGAATTAGTCATGGCTATTACTTCTCAAATGCAACTGTACTATGTTTGGGATCAAGGCACATATTGCTACATAATTTCGTACTGAGTCATATAGACATTAAAACCCTACCAGACCTTGACAAAATGCCTTTATTTGTGGTCTATTAGCACTAAGAATCTGCCCCAAGACACGCATTTTTGAAGTAAAGTTAAGCACAGAAACATTTAGTGTTGTCACAACTAATCTCTAGGCACTCTTGAGAGGTTAAAAATGAAACTAAAGCCATATACATACTTTAAGCATTTGTAAGTGACATTGATAGCAGCATCCCTCAGTATGAACAAGGAAAGGAAAAAAAACCCCAGATTCCTACACAGAATTAATAAGGAAATGGAGATACCTAACTAAAGCTCACCTAAGGTATATAACCACTGTGAAAGAGTTGTGAAGCTGATGGAACGGGAAAATGGTATTGAACACTGAATTCATGAACTCAGATTTCTTTCCCCAGTGAGAAGCAATTATGAATTTTTTACTGTTCATTTTTGACTGTCTTCACTGAATAAGTCCAAAAGATGTCAGTGAAGAAGCCTGAATATCAATACTGTAACCAAATTAATTACCTTTTTTTTCTCCTAGTTTATTCCAAAACTGAAGCCATAAAGGGAGATGAATATTTTATTCTTCATTGAAAACTCTTATTGTTAGTTTACTGCTTGCGAATCAGATCAGTCAGTATCAGTGGTAACAGGAGGAGGAAAAAAAAGCACTAAAAAGAGAAGCAAGTGTATTGCTTTGCTTTTCCCTCATGATGCTGTCCATATGCCTCACTTTTAAACCCCAGCCATGGAATTCTACCCATATCATATACTTCCTGTGGTGATAAAAATTAACACGTATTGTTTGGCTTACACAGTAGCTGAATAGGTACCAATGAATATACCATTTCATTCACTTTTGGGGCTAGTGTAAGAGACAACTCAGTGGCCTAACTTTAAGTTTTGCTAATATATACAAGAAAGGTAACTTTCTTTTATGTCTTGAACACTTCAGAGTCAGAGGTGATAAAATGCATTACTTTTATTCATAGGTAATAATTACTGCTAGATAAATTTTACTGACAAACCTAATTACTGATAGCACTATTTCATAAAGACATTGTTATATAATTCCAGCTGCCAAATATCACAGAATCACAGAACAATCAGGTTGGAAGAGACCCACCGGATCATCAAGTCCAACCACTCCTATCAAACACTAAACCATGCCCCTTAACACCTCGTCCACCCGTGCCTTAAACACCTCCAGGGAAGGTGAATCAACCACCACCCTGGGCAGCCTCTGCCAGTGCCCAATGACCCTTTCTGTGAAAAACTTTTTCCTAATCTCAAGCCTAAATCTCCCCTGGCGGAGCTTGTGGCCATTCCCTCTCGTCCTGTCTCCTGTCACATGGGAGAAGAGGCCATTACCCTCTCTACAACCTCCTTTCAGGCAGTTATAGAGAGCAATGAGGTCACCTCTCAGCCTTCTCTTCTCCAGGCTAAACACCCCCAGCTCTCTCAGCCGCTCCTCATAAGGCCTGTATGTAGATATCCAGAGAAATTTCAAAGCTAACAGATTTTGTTAAATGTATAATCTTAGAATAATGCAACCAAATAAACTACATCATATTGTTTTTGTGTTATATTAGCGATGAAAGCACAGACTCCATCATGTTAAGGATTGAGAGGTGAATATGCATGAACACAACACCAGCACCATGGACACTGGACACAGTTTTTATTCTCTAAACACTTTCCCATAACGCACCAAAGATGGATCTAGGAGAACTCTCAGTAGCCAGCTCTCCACAGCTAACTCTCTATGGGACACCTCTGCATGGCTGACTCTCTACAGAGACAACTCTCCATGGGAATTCCTGGAGCACTACCCAGAGCCCCTACCGATGTTCAAGGGCTTTGTGGAGCTCAGCATGTGCTGCTAAGGGAGCACTGGCAGCATCTGCTGGACCATTCACCGCCAGGTGCATGGGGCTCCCTGCACAGGGTTGTCCCTGTGGAGAGTCAGCCATGTAGAAGTGTCTCATGGAGAGTTGTACTACAGAGAGCTGGTCCCACCGAGAATTGGCCATAGAGAGTTATCCCTTTCCCTCAAAGATACTTTATGAATTGGACAACTCAAGCAAATAGGACTCAGCATTCAATAGGTGTAAAAAAAATTCAAACTCTGGATGAACTCCATGTCTGATGAAGAGAATAAATTCTATGCTGTTATCTTACATTTTTACTGTCTTCTCAGGTACTTTATAAAGCACTCTAATTAAATTCAAGTGTTCTGCCTTACAATGAAATGTGAAGTTTCAGGGAACTGAAGTTATAATAAAAAAGCAGTATTCTAAGACTGCAAGAAATACATAAGAATAAATCAATTTATATCCACCACATTTACATTCACATGCTATTTTTTCAATTGTTATGATTACATTTTCAAACTTCTGAAATAACAAAGAATTAAAAATTCTTATTTTTTAATTATAAGATGTCTCTAATAAACATTTTTAATGAGTAATCTTTTTATTTTTAAAGGACAGATTATTCTTATATTTAGTTCAATTATTTAAAATACATATGCATATAAAATAAGGGATACAGCATGGTCTGCTGTGCAAGAAAACACTATTATAGGCAAAATTTACATAGCTGTAAAATAAATGTAACTTAATGATATTTTTAATAGAAAATTTACTAAAAATGCATAATCACCTCAAAAAGTTCTCAAATTTTAGCTCTTTATTATAGCAAAACCATAATGCATGGCATGACAAACAAACATGAGATCACGCAGACAGGAATGTGCTCAATAGTAAACAGAAAGTGTTTACCTGTCCCAGGGAGTTTTACATTTTGAAACTTCAGTTCTTTTTAGAAGAGGGTGAAAGCTAAACTTTGGTAAATTTTATTATCCAAACCTCTTAAAATTAATAAATTCTATGAATTCATGTTTGTCAATTAACTCCGCTTTTTTTTTAATTGATTTTTAAATTTTTTTCTTATTATTTTTTAAAGGAAAGAATTCACTAACTCCCTAAAAACTTCTGAAAGGCACCTATGCATTTTTAAAGAGACTAATAAACTGAAAGAGAAAAAAGCCTGAGGAGAAAGCACACATAAATCCAACGCAAAACTGCCTTTAGATCATTATTAGATCATTATTGGATCATTATTTGTCACTGAAATGGAATTCATCAATATCAATTTACAACTTCTACTTTCTGTATGTAAACCAGGAGATTAATTTTCCTCCTTTGAACAATATGCTGTATAGTTTCCTATATGTCTAAGTACATATTCAATATATTTCCTTGTAAGTCCTATATTCCTCTCTTGAAAAAGCAACAACTATGTCTACACACAAGTACTCATCTAATCATTCACATTAAAAAAGTCCCATGGGAGGCGCTCCTTGAAGGCAAAGGTGTCCATGAGGGCTGGGTGCTCTTCAAGAAGGAACTCCTAGCAGCTCAGGAGAAAGCCGTCCCCAAGTTCCGGAAAAGTAGCCGGAGGGGTAACAAACCAGCGTGGTTGAGTAGGGAGGTCCTAAGAGACATCAATAGGAAGAGGAGGGTCTACGACCTCTGGAGGAAGGGGCAGGCATCCTGGGTGGACTATAGGGAGGAAGTGAGAACGTGCAGGGAAAAAGTCAGGAGGCCTAAGGCCCAACTAGAAATGCGATTGGCCAAGACTGTGAAAGACAACAAAAAGTCTTTCTACAAATACGTCAACAGCAAAAGGAGGGCTAGGGAGAATCTCCAGTCCCTAGTAGATGCAGAGGGAAAAACAGTTACAGGGGACGAAGACAAGGCTGAAGTGCTCAATGCCTACTTTGCCTCAGTCTTTAACAGTAAGGAAAATTGTTCCCTCTGTGCACAACCCCAGGGGTTGGAAGACAAGTATGAGATTCCCAAGGTCCAAGAGGAGGTGGTTAGAGACTTGCTTGCCCGGCCAGATGCCCACAAGTCTATGGGGCCGGATGGAGTCCACCCAAGAGTTTTGAGGGAACTGGCAGATGTGCTGGCCAAACCCCTTTCCATCATCTTCCAACAGTCCTGGATGACTGGGGTGGTTCCACTGGACTGGAGGCTGGCTGATGTCGTGCCCATCTATAAGAAGGGGCGCAGGGAGGATCCGGGGAACTACAGGCCTGTCAGCCTGACCTCGGTAAAAAAAGTCATGGAGCGGGTGATCTTGAGTACAATCAAGAAGCACTTGCAAGACAACCGGGTGATCAGCCCAGTCAACAGGGGTTCATGAAAGGCAGGTCTTGCCAGAGTAACTTGATCACCTTCTATGACCGAGTGACTAAACTCTTGGACGAGGGAAAGGCTGTGGATGTGGTCTTCCTGGACTTTAGAAAAGCTTTTGATACAGTTTCTCATAGTCTTCTGCTTCGGAAATTGTCGGCCTCTGGCCTGGACGGGTGCACACACTCCTGGGTGAAAAACTGGTTGAACGACCGGGCCCAGAGGGTGGTGGTAAATGGAGTTAAATCCAGCTGGAGGCCAGTGACAAGTGGGGTTCCCCAGGGCTCACTCCTGGGTCCAGTCCTGTTTAATGTCTTTATCAACAACCTGGATGAAGGCATTGAGTCCTCCCTTAGCAAGTTTGCAGATGACACCAAGCTGGGTGGAAGTGTGGATCTGCTGGAGGGTCGGGAGGCTCTGCAAAGGGACCTGAACAGGCTGGACCGCTGGGCTGAGACCAACGGCATGAGGTTTAACAAAACCAAATGCTGAGTCCCGCAGTTGGGGCACAACAACCCTAAGCAGAGGTACAGACTAGGAGAAGACTGGCTGGAAAGCTGCCAGGAGGAGAAGGACCTGGGGGTGTTGGTTGACAGCCGAGTGAACATGAGCCAGCAGTGTGCCCAGGTGGCCAAGAAGGCCAATGGCATCTTGGCTTGTATCAGAAATGGCGTAACCAGCAGGTCCAGGGAGGTTATTCTCCCCCTGTACTCGGCACTGGTGAGACCGCTCCTTGAATACTGTGTTCAGTTCTGGGCCCCTCACCACAAGAAGGATGTTGAGGCTCTGGAGCGAGTCCAGAGAAGAGCAACGAAGCTGGTGAAGTGGCTGGAGAACAAATCTTATGAGGAGCGACTGAGAGAACTGGGGTTGTTCAGCCTGGAGAAGAGGAGGCTGAGAGGAGACCTTATTACTCTCTACAACTACCTGAAGGGAGGTTGTGGAGAGGAGGGAGCTGGCCTCTTCTGCCAGGTGACAGGGGACAGGATGAGAGGGAATGGCCTCAAGCTCTTCCAGGGGAGATTTAGGCTTGAGATTAGGAAAAAATTCTTCACGGAGAGGGTGGTTAGGCTTTGGAACGGTCTGCCCAGGGAGGTGATTGAGTCACCGTCCCTGGAGGTGAGGGTGGATGAGGTACTTAGGGGCATGATTTAGGGATTGGTGGGAATGGTTGGACTCGACGATCCAGTGCGTCTCTTCCAACCTGGTTATTCTGTGATTCTGTGATTCTGTGATTAAGTAGTAACATGTAACTGAGGGCAATATATTAACTTTTTCTGTTGATACTGCTTAGACATTTTTTCTATTGCATATACGAACTTCCTATGTTCTCTTAATCACTGTTGGCAGCAAGATACACCTCACAAACCAGTCATACACTTCTTTGACTGAGGAGTGGAATCACAGCCTTGTGAGCAATGTAGTTTGCAACAGGTTTGAAAGTAAGACTAAGAAATTAAGTTATTCTTTGGCGTGGATTACCTTAATTAAAGCAGAGAGTGCTACAACCAACTCTCAAGAGAAACTTCTTTGTTTCTATGTTTTTTTGGGTTTTGGTTTGTTCCTTTTTGTAATTTTTTTAAAAGAATTATATTCTTCCCTTCAGCTTTCTCTGTGTTTATGTAAGATAGGATAAAATACAATAAACACAACCAAGTAAAATCTTGAAATTATCTTCAATAAGTTCTGTAATTCTGAGATGTTTTGTTTGTTCATATTAACCAAATTTTTTAACACTTGCCTTATTTGTTTGTGAATAAAAGCTCAAAATTGAAAGGTGCAAAAGACGCACCAGGAAAACACAACAGGAGCAGGAGATACTCAGCATCTTCCAGGCTTACATTTTCAACATAATTGTTGTTGATTACAGCATATAAAAACAAATCTGCTCTTGGCTTTCCCAGGGCAATTAATTATTATCAGCATTCTCAATAAATCATTCATGGCAACACCAGCAAGAAATCATAATGCAGAACTGGAGGAACAAATCAATTCACAGAATTCCCCTACACCAGTAAGTGGAGCTAATTGCTAGGAAATTACAGGGTTTACTTCTTGTGTAAATTAAAGTCTCCCAGTGTAACTATGTGGCCTGGAGAGGCTCCCATGACCTAGTGCAAGTCTACGTCCTCCCTGCAGAGGCAGGTATCTCCCTTTCTGATTTGCCTCCCTGCACCTTCCCTGTTTCAGTCAATGAAAATGGAGGACCACACTGATGCTGTCAAAACTAACTCTTCTTATTTTTTATTGAGATGGATTACCAGATCTTCTGCAGCTATGAACATTAATAATTCATTTATTTCACCACTGTGTTTCTGACATTGTTCAGGTAGAATCCCTTTGGGAGAAGATGAATACAGTAGTCGATAATGATAGCTCCTAGTTGTTATTTCATGTCTTGAGGTCTCAGATCACCTTTTACTTAACTCCTTCCCCTCCTCCAAAAAAGCATCAGTGTACAGTAATTTTGGATGCTGTCATAGTCAATAAAATATGTAATCTCTGCTCAATCTGTGCTAACCCATCAGTTCCATGGACAAATTATATCCTCTTCTGAAAACACTGTTTCACTTAACCATTTCCCATATCCTTTTTTAAGTCTGCTAGCATGAAAGAGTCTGAATTCTAAGCTCTGATCTACCTTCTTTCTATCATTAATTGGTTTCTATACTTACTCCTGTCTGAAACATTCCAGTCTTTTAAGACTTTCTATTCTGTGATTAACTTCTTGTCAACTTGAACATCCAATTATTGCTATTTTTTATCTTTGATGACCAGAAAAGAATACAGGTATTTCAGCCCATTCACCTATTGATATCTCAAAAGGAAGAAGTAATCTGATTCTAATTTTTGATTTCTACATTTTCTCGATAGCAACATTTTTTTTACTTAAGCACTGAAATTTCAATTTTAATTTAAAGGCCATGCTTAGAAAATTAGCTATTAAGCTTAGTTTTGTTAATTACTTTTGCCTATTCTTTTTCTTTAATCCAAATCTCAAGAAACATACAACTGAAAAATAACTATTACCCTTCACCCATAAAATAAGTCAAGGTGTACCTGAGTCACATTCTACAAAATATCTTTTTAATGACCCAACTCTTCTTATATACTTTCCACTATGATTAACAATGCTGTCTCTGAAGCACATTTAAAAGAACACTTGATCTGTTTCAAGACAGAAGTTATGAAACCTCTGTACATATGACAATTATTGCAGTCAAAATTTACATATTTGCAGTCAAAATCTGTAGTTACTTGTTACATTTTTTTTTTTTTTACTGTCAGCATTCCTGTGGATCCAGGAGTAGGTTCTAGTGAGGAAATCCTCCAGAATTCAAACCTTAAATCAGAATTTGAATGTGATATGGAAATGAGAAGCATATTTAACAAATGTCTGCTTTCTTAATCCTATATTAAAATAATCAGGAATTTTTTTAGCTTAAGGCTATAATGAAGTAATTATGCCAGTTTTAATTATCAGCTGTTACTTTCATTTCTATCCTTATCAAACAAATATTCATGAAAGAGCTAACAGGGTTAAGTGCTCCAGAGGCCTGAGAATGAAAAGGAGGCCAAACAATTTCACCTTCAGAATCTGGCTATGATAAAACTTAATTTAATTTAATTTAATTTGATAATATTACATCATAAATAAAATCACACAGGCAAAAACCTAGGAAATGTAACATTAATTTATGACATGTATTTGAAAGAAATTGTCTGTTATTGTAGAAGAAATTTTTCCCATTCAGTTTTTTCATTATGAACTGTTTGTGACCCCATTTAAGGAAGATTTTGCAAGAGATACTACCCTTGTCAGGATGGATTTGATTCAAGTGACAGTGTACACGGCAGTGACTTCAGCATCTCTGTTGAAAGAAGCTAGCTTTGGAGATTTATAGCCAAAGATTGAATCTAGCAGTTCACCATAAACTCAATTTATCATCAGATATTACCTTATCAGATAGGTCCACATGGTAGAAAATATATACATAAGGTTTCATTAATTCTTTGGTGTATGTGGCTCAATTCTAACAATAGATGGCTTCAACGTGAAAGTTTCACTGTGGACTGACTTTATTATCTACCGATCACACAAAAATATGCCCATAACTCTTACAAAAGACAGAAATAGCATCCTAAAGCAGTTTTACCTATGAAGTTTCTTGCCTAATACAGCAACTTTGTTTCCCTGTCTCATTAATTCAAAGGCAAGTTTGCATTACAAGAAAAAATGACCAAGTATTACATATGATTCAAAAAATTTCATAGAAGTTTATTGAATTAGCTAGTATACTAATCAAACATAGCACCAGAAATGTCCATATATTTTAACAGTCTAGACAAGAGACATCTATGACCCAAGGATGGCCTGTCTCATTAAAAAAGCCCTTGTATTTGAGTAAGTCCACACTCAGATTTCAGGATATGCCAGAGGTTTTGAAAGACAATTCTTTTACATATTGAGCAATTTTTTTTTTCAAGAATATTTACAGACTGATTTGTTAAAATAGATATGAAATTTCTTAGTGTTATAAATTTACCTGTTATTTATAGAGGGGATTTTTGTGTGTCTGTAGCTGGTAAATGCTGGGTATTCTTGGAAGTTTATTATGCTACTTTATATATTTAGATTTTTATTGTCTCCATTTTGCAATGAAAACTTGGTGGTAGAAGTTAAGTATTCAAGAATTTTTCATGAATACCAGTAACACCTCCTGAATATTCAGAAGCAAGAACCTGTGGTTTTCTGTTTGATTTGTTTTGTGTTCTTTTAATATCCTCTAACAGAATTACAGCAGACCATAACACAGAAAAAAAAGGGTATTGTTGCCAAGATCTAAGAAAAGGGATTTCTTTGTTTATGTAATGTAGAATAATCAAAGAACAAACACATCCACAAATTTGTCCAAAGCTTATAGAATCATAGAATCATAGAATCATAGAATCACCAGGTTGGAAGAGACCCATGGGACCATCGAGTCCAACCATTCCCACCAATCCCTAAACCATGCCCCTTAGCACCTCATTCACCTGTGCCTTAAACACCTCCAGGGAAGGTGAATCAACCACCTCCCTGGGCAGCCTGTTCCAGTGCCCAATGACCCTTTCTGTTAATTTTTTTTTCCTTATGTCCAACCAAAATCTCCCCTGGGAGGAGCTTGTGGCCATTCCCTCTCGTCCTGTCCCCTGTCACTTGGGAGAAGAGGCCAGCACCCTCCTCTCTACAACCTCCCCTCAGGTAGCTATTGAGAGCAATGAGGTCTCCCCTCAGCCTCCTCTTCTCCAGGCTAAACACCCCCAGCTCTCTCAGTCGCTCCTCATAAGGCCTGTTCTCCGGCCCCTTCACCAGCTTTGTTGCTCTTCTCTGGACTCGCTCCAGAGCCTCAACATCCTTGTTGTGGTGAGGGGCCCAGAACTGAACACAGGATTTGAAGATTCCAGGAGGGCGTGCCCTTTTCACTCCTTTAGTCTAACCCATGACATTTTTCTGCTCAGCTTCCACAAGAAACAAAATGAGCTTTTCATCAAGAAGGAAAAACTGCTAGAAACTAAAACTCAAATAAATATTGAGGCAGAACCAGTATTGTGTTTAAATGATTTAAAACAAACAAAAATTCAAAAATGTTCCAGGTTTTGTTCTGTAGAAATGCATCAAAATACTAATTTATTTAATAAGTAACTTTGTGAGAAAATATGTTCCATCAGAAAAATTCTGATGAGTATCATCTACTTGAAGAAAGTTAAGTCGAGTAGGAGTAGAATACACCAGCATTTAAAAAGTATGCCCAAGGCAAGAGTGAGACTGTCCTGGAAAACAAACAAGCAAGCAAAATAAAAAATCTACTATAAAACTAGAAGGGCCAGTAATTTGCAGGTACATAAAGTGGCTCCAATTTTTAAAAAGCCTTAAGTAATTAGGCATGACAGCATCACTGATCTTTAATGTTATTTCAGTGCTTCTATAAAAATCCCACCTCAAATCTTCTGTCTAGTAGGAATGAATTTCAGCTCCACTTCTTAAATATAAAATGTGTTTGATCAGTCTCATCTTTTCTAAAAATCTCTCTAAGTATTCAAAAACATTGCAAATCTCATTTCTTTGTCTGCTATTAAAGGGTATGATTGAAGGCCATTGCTCCAATTATGACCTTTTACTGAAACAGGTGAAAGCACTATTTTTTCAAATTTAAAGTGGTTCTCAACAGTAAAGCCTATCATGCAACTCTACTCACCCAAGTGGAAAGAACATACACATTGAATTATTTTCTCAAAGTACTACATAAAATTTTTCCTAATGATCAAAATGACAATATCACAGCAAAGCATTCTGTTTCCAAAATATTTATACATCCCCTGCTAAGCTGAAACCATATAGGTCATAATCATCAGCAAACAATGGAAGTCCCAGATACTGCAGATCAACAAAATCTATTACATGAAGTCATCATTTCAGTAGTAAAAAAACATTTGACTTCTAGTATTCACATTAACTGTGCCTATTATGTCTGTGTCAGTACACTTGGAATTAACTGTAACCATGTAAAGTGTTTCAAAAACAGAAAAATGCACCAAAGGCTTTTGAAAGGAGGAGTGAAATAAATATGATGACAATTAAAATAAAATCTGATGTTTATAAGAAAATATGTTCTGCAAAATATGTTGCATCTGAACCGCACTAGAGTTGTTTAGCAATTTTCTGTTTTCCAAGAATGAAAGTGTGAAAAAGAAAGGACATTTTTCAGAAAACTTTAATCTTGGGCAATATTTGAATTAAGGTTATTTTCTCTTTCACCTGACTAACACAAGCTTCCTACCATCAGAAAACAACATTCTACCCCTACATGTATTTTTGACTGTTCAGATAAGTGCTGTATGCAGAAGCTATCCCTTTATGTTTACTAAAATATGCTTATTTTAAGAAATCCCATTGTATCAGTTGCTAAAAACCTAAATGTTTTAGCCGTCTCATATTCGTGTTCTGAGATCAACTGGTTAAAAGCAAAAGCACAATGATTATTAAGAACAAGAATGTGATTTATGTATTGATCTATCATTTGCTATCCTCTCTCCATTTCTTCTGACTCCCTAAATAATACCTTCCCAGACTCTTCCTGCTCTAGAACTACTAATACAAATACTCAAATGTGTAATTATAGAGCACTGAGATTGTAAAATAGCATGTAAGAGCATAAGCAAGATATTGAGAGTAGTTATAGGAACCAGAGCACAGGAAAGGATATGTCCGTTTAATATTCTTTATGTTGCTTTTAGGACACAAGTAATGTCAAAGCACACCAAATCTTAGTTTTCCTAAACTGGTACTTAAATTATAATATGGTTTGTCTTGTGGCTGAAGAACTACACAGGGATTCATGGATCATGAGTTAAATTCCTGTATGTATCTCATTTTACCTTGATAGGAAAACTAAGCCCACCTGTAAAAATTCCTCCTCTGGATACTGTTTGGAATATTCAGGTTGTTGACAGTTACTGAACTGGAACCTCTTGCCTCTCCTTTCACATAAAATAATAATGAAACAGTAATTTTCTTATAGTTTATAGACTTAACCAGCTCAAAAAGAATGGTTGGTTAATATATCCTAATATTCACTACTACTTCCTCTCATATACTGCAGTATACAATGGCCAGGATTAAATCACAACGCAATCTAAGTACATAAACAAAACTCCTCATTAAATATCAGTCTTACAATAAATACATAAGGCATTCCCAGATTCCCTATATATAAGTTACAAAAAAGCATGGACATTCTTCCCACAATATTTCCTACAAAAAGAGGAAATATAAATCAGTCATGTGAGAGTTACAGTTACCGTTCAGAATAAGCTTTGTCTCTTTGCACAATATACTTATTTTCTGTTGGCTCTATGAAAACCCTGAGCTTCAGTTATTTTTCTCTTCAGAGAATACTGCCAGACTTCAAGATATTTCAAAGAAATTTCCCATCATGAACAAGCGTTATCTGATTTTTTAGGGTTTTTTTTTTCTTTCAGCCCTCTCTATGCTGCAAATTGCTCTTCTCCAGGTTGCATGCAAATCTTTCCACCACCAAGTGAATAGAAAGAAGCACAAAGCTTTTTACTACTCCTAGTCTTGAGTGAAGAAAAGGCAGTACCTTCCTTAACCCTTCCTCTCTTTGGGTGTGAGATACCAGCCGTAAAGTTACACTTTAATCACAGCTTTAAAGGGTGGCAGAGGGGGAAAGCAGCTTACCTATTAATGCTTCTCTTTTTAAAAGCAGTCATGCATTTTTAAATCATATTATCAATGAAGAAGCGTTCCTAGGAAAATATGACTGGTTTAATAGAATTTATTTGCAGTAGATGAAGACAACTTCTGAAGTCACAAAGCCCTACCGATCACTGATGATTTGAGGGGGCAAACATACACGGATGCCATCAGCAACAGAGGAAACACTTTTCTTAGACTACTATGTCTAATTTCAAGCATTGACAAGACTATTTTCTTCCCAAGCCAGTTGAGTGTTTGAGAAGTAAAGGGCAGAATACATACAAGTCTTTAGTGCTATCTAAGGTCTGCAACTACTGTATTTTTCTTTCACAAGAAGCTCATGAATTTCCAAAGCTGTCTACAGTAATAGTTGTCTTATACCTTAAAGCAATGGATGTCTCAAACTTTGGATGACAGACCATTTAAAAAAATTGCTCTTCGTGATATTATACAACTACTCTGGAAACTTAAAGGCATTTGTCTGGAAAAGCCAATCTATTTCTGATGATTTTTGACACTCTAATATGTACAAAAAAAAAAAGGAAAAGAATCCACATAAAAAGTAAATGTTTCAGAGTTCCACTTAAACAAGGAAACAAGGGTCATATATTCACAAACAGCTTTTCACCTTCACAGGAGGGATAGAATTTTTAAGTTGCTTGTTTAGTCAATAAAAGAATTTCAACCAATTTGAACAGTTTACTCAAAACAATGTTCTAATGAAAATATAGTTTTCCTGTGAACTCACAAAACTTGGAAAGATCTGTAAGTTCTCAGCTTACTTCTCAGTTTGAAATATGCTCAGTATTAGGCAAGAAAGTGTACGCTTGCCAAAAACATTCTTCATGCTATTGAATTAAACCAGCACTTCTGCAGCCAGCTTACGAACTAAGTACGCTCACATGTAAGGAAGGTTCAAGTAGGTTTCTGTTTTTTTATATGACCTTTGTTCTCATAATGGAACATTTGAAAAAAGATCAACTATTTTGTTTCATCTGCAATGAATGGAACTTAACACTGTCAGTCCCAAGGCAAGTAATCAAATATTTCAGCCCTTTAAAATATACAGATACTTTATAATTCTGTCTCTTTAAGTTTATATCATAAAAACTGGTAAGCACATCTTTGGATTTCTGAAAAGGAAAAGAAAATTGTAAAAGCATGAATGCTCAGAAATGATAGCATTATCTCTGTGGCAATGAACAGTCCCTGCAAACTGATAGTGTAAATGTTCCTGGTTCTGTGAGTCATAGTGACAATATACTACTTCAGTCAAACAGCCACTGTTATTGTTGCAATGGGATGTACAATATTCACAGTCTGAAAGAACTTGTACCAAATCTTAGCCTGTCAACCTAATTTCCCTACTTACAGGGAAATATGAATTAACTAGTATTTCTTCCCCAAACAAAAGTATTTACATTTACAGAAAAAAGCTGGTTTTTAGAAGATTAAAATTGTGAAAAAAAAGGTGATTTAATGTGAGGTATTACATGACTGTTACTCAGTCAACAATTTATGGGAATACGTCTGTATTTATGACTGCTCTGGTTTTGGCTGAGATGGAGTTCACTTTCTCCATAGTAGCTTGCATAGGGCTATGTTTTGGTTTTTGTGCTGAAAACAGTGTTGATATCACATTATTGTTTTAGTTATTGCTGAGCATCAAGGCCTTTCCTTGTCCTCACACTGCCCTGCCAGTGAGTAGGGTGGAGATACACAAAAAAAATAAGAGAATATACGTCTGGGACAGCTGATTTCATCTGAACAGAGGATAGTCCATACCATATGTCTTCATGCTCACAATAAAACTGAAGAGGAGGTTTGCAGGGGATCTGCCACTTAGCAACTGGCTGAGCATTGGTCAGTTGGTGGTAATCAGTTGCTTTCATTTGCATCACTTGACTTTATTGGATTTTGTTTTCC
>JAUNZM010002226.1:0-29819 GCA_033459285.1 Clamator glandarius
GTTATTATTAGGGTTAGTGTTAGGGTTAGGGTTAAGAGTTATGTTTAGGGTTAGGTTTTGTATTAGGGTTAGGGATAGGGATAGACTTAGGATGTTAGGGTTAGGGTTAGTGTTTTTTTTATGGTTAGAGTTAAGGGTTACGGTTATGGTTAGGGTTAGGGTTAGGTTTAGGGTTCGGGTTAGAATTAGGATTAGGGTTAGGGTTAGGGTTAGTGTTAAGGTTAGGTTTAGGGGTTAGGGTTAGGATTAGGGATAGGGCTAGTTTAGGTTTAGAGCTAGTGTTTAGTTTCGGGTACGGGTTATGTTTAGGGTTAGCGTTAGGGTTAGGTTTAGGTTTAGGGTTAGGGTGAGTGTTATGGTTTAGGGTTAGAGTTAATGTTAGAGTTGAATTATGTTTAATATTGGTGTTAGGGTTAGGTGTTAGAGCTAAGTGTAATGGTTAGATTTAGGATTAGGGTTAGGATTAGTGTTAATATTAGGGTTAGTGTTAGGGTTAGGTGTTAGGTTTAGGGTTAGTGTTAGGTTTTGATTAGGGTTAGCGTTAGGGTTAGGGTTATGTTTAGGTTTACGGTTTGGTGTTAGGGTGGGTGGTAAGGGTTAGGGTTAGGGTTAGGGGTTAAGTTTAGGGTTAGGGTTATAGTTTAAGGTTAGGGTTAGGATTATGGTTAGGGTTAGATTTATGTTTTGGTTTAGTGTCTGGCCACCATTAGGATAAGAGTTAGATTTATGGTTAAGTGTTATGTTTATGTGTAGGGTTAGGGGTTAGGGTGAGTTATAGAGCTTGGCTTAGGGTTAGGGTTATAGTTAGTGTTACGGTTAGGGATTAGGGTTAGGGTTAAGGTTAGTGTTAGGGTTAGGGGTTAGGATTAGGGTTAGGGATAGTGTTATGTTTTAAGGTTAGGGTTAGGGTAAGGTTTATGGTTAGGGTTCGTGTTAGATTTATGTTTAGATTTAGAGTAGGGTCACCATTAGGATAAGGGTTAGAGTTATGGTTAAGTGTTATGTTTATTGGTTGGAGTTTGGGGTTAGGGTGAGTGTTAGGGTTAGGGTTTAGATTAGGATTAAGTATAAATTTAGGGTTAGGGGGTTAGAGTTAGTGGTAGGGGTTAGGGATTAAGTGTTAAGGTTATAGCTAGGATTAGGGTTAGTGTTAGGAATTAGTGTTAGCGTTAGGGTTAGGGTTACGGTTAGGGTTAGGGTTAGGGGAAGGGTTAGGTTTAGGATTCGGTTTAGGGTCAAGGTTAGGGTTAGGGTTAAAATTAGGTTTAGATGTTGGAGTTAGGGTTAGGGATAGAGTTAGTTTTAGGTTTAGGGCTAGTGTTAGGGTTTGGGTAAGGGTTAGATTTAACATTAGGTATAGGGTTAGGGTTAGGGTTAGGGTAGGGTTAAGGTTAGGGTTAGGGTTAGTGTTAGTGTTAGGTTTGGGTTAGGGTTAGAGTTAGTGTTAGGTCTTGCCAGAGTAATCTGATCACCTTGTATGACCAAGTGACTAAACTCTTGGACGAGGGAAAATGGAAGCTGCTGCTGACATCCCTGGTCTCCACGGCCAGCAAATCCCTGGGGCGAGCAGCAAGGGGTGGCACAGTGGGGCCCTTCCCAGACTTTCTGGGTGCATTGCCAGCAGCAGAGAAACCCCAGGTTATTTATTGCCACCCAAATCTGTGGCTAATTCAGCCAAGAAGAAGCAGCTGATGAGCTCTTCTACAAACAACTGAGTGTAGTCTCAAGATCGCTACCTCTAGTCCTTGTGGGAGACTTCAATTTCCCAGATATAGGCTGGGAGTATAATACAGCAGAAAGGAAGCAGTCCCGGAGGTTCGTGGAGTGTGTGGAAGACAACTCCCTCACACAGCCGGTGAGCGAACCGAAAAGGGACGTTGCCCTCCTGGACCTGCTGTTTGTGAACAGAGAAGGACTGGTGGGGGATGTGAAGGTTGGAGGACGCTTGGGGCAAAGTGATCATGAGATGATAGAGTTCTCGGTGCAGGGTGAGATGAAGAAGGTGGAGGTTAGCAGAAGAGTCGCCCTCAACTTTCAGAGAGCAGACTTTGGACTGTTCAGAAGGCTGGTGGGAAAAGTCCCATGGGAGGCGCTCCTTGAGGGCAAAGGTGTCCATGAGGGCTGGGTGCTCTTCAAGAAGGAATTCCTAGCAGTTCAGGAGAAAGCAGTCCCCAAGTTCTGGAAAAGTAGCCGGAGGGGTAAGAAACCAGCATGGTTGAGTAGGGAGGTCCTGAGAGACATCAATAGGAAGAGGAAGGTCTATGACCTCTGGAGGAAGGGGCAGGCATCCTGGGTGGACTATAGGGAGGAGGCGAGAACGTGCAGGGAAAAAGTCAGGAGTGCTAAGGCCCAGCTAGAAATGCGATTGGCCAAGTCTGTGAAAGACAACAAAAAGTCTTTCTACAAATACATCAACAGCAAAAGGAGGGCTAGGGAGAATCTCCAGTCCCTAGTAGGTGCAGAGGGAACAAGAGTAACAGGGGACGAAGACAAGGCTGAAGTGCTCAATGCCTACTTTGCCTCAGTCTTTAACAGTAAGGAAAATTGTCCCCTCTGTGCACAACCCCAGGGGCTGGAAGATAAGTATGAGGTTCCCAAGGTCCGAGAGGAGGTGGTTAGAGACTTGCTTGCCCAGCTAGATGCCCACAAGTCTATGGGGCCGGATGGAGTCCACCCAAGAGTTTTGAGGGAACTGGCGGATGTGCTGGCCAAACCCCTTTCCATCATCTTCCAACAGTCCTGGATGACTGGGGAGGTTCCGCTGGACTGGAGGCTGGCTGATGTCGTGCCCATCTATAAGAAGGGGTGCAGGGAGGATCTGGGGAACTACAGGCCTGTCAGTCTGACCTCGGTACAGGGGAAAGTCATGGAGCGGCTGATCTTGAGTGCGATCATAAAGCACTTGCAAGAAAACCGGGTGATCAGGCCCAGTCAAGACGGGTTCGTGAAAGGCAGGTCATGCCAGAGTAATCTGATCACCTTCTATGACCAAGTGACTAAACTCTTGGACGAGGGAAAGGCTGTGGATGTGGTTTTCCTGGACTTCAGTAAAGCCTTTGATACAGTTTCTCATAGTATTCTGCTTTGGAAACTGTCAGCCTCTGGCCTGGACGGGTGCACACTCTCCTGGGTGAAAAACTGGTTGAATTACTGGGCCCAGAGGATGGTGGTAAATGGAGTTAAATCCAGCTGGAGGCCAGTGACAAGTGGGGTTCCCCAGGGCTCAGTCCTGGGTCCAGTCCTGTTTAATGTCTTTATCAACGACCTGGATGAAGGCATTGAGGGCTCCCTTAGCAAGTTTGCAGATGACACCAAGCTGGGAGGAAGTGTGGATCTGCTGGAGGGTCGGGAGGCTCTGCAAAGGGACCTGAACAGGCTGGACTGCTGGGCTGAGACCAATGGCATGAGGTATAACAAAGCCAAATGCCGGGTCCTGCACTTGGGGCACAACAACCCTAAGCAGAGGTACAAACTAGGAGAGATCTGGCTGGAAAGCTCTCAGGAGGAGAAGGACCTGGAGGTGCTGGTTGTCAACCGACTGAACATGAGCCAGCAGTGTGCCCAGGTGGCCAAAAAGGTCAATGGCATCTTGGCTTGTATCAGGAACGGCGTGACCAGCAGGTCCAGGGAGGTTATTCTCCCCCTGTACTCGGCACTGGTGAGACCGCTCCTCGAGTACTGTGTTCAGTTCTGGGCCCTTCACCACAAGAGGGATGTTGTGGCTCTGGAGTGAGTCCAGAGAAGGGCAACGAAGCTGGTGAAGGGGCTGGAGAACAAATTTTATGAGGAGGGGTTGAGAGAGCTGGGGTTGTTCAGCCTGGAGAAGAGGAGGCTGAGGGGAGACCTTATTACTCTCTACAACTACCTGAAGGGAGGTTGTGGAGAGGAGGGTGCTGGCCTCTTCTCCCAAGTGACAGGGGACAGGACGAGAGGGAATGGCCTCAAGCTCCGCCAGGGGAGATTTAGGCTTGAAATAAGGAAAAATTCTTCACGGAAAGGGTGGTTAGGCATTGGAACAGTCTGCCAAGGGAAGTGGTTGAGTCACCGTCCCTGGAGGTGTTTAAGGTTAGGGTAGACGAGGTGCTTAGGAGCATGATTTAGGGACTGGTGGGAATGGTTGGACTCGACGATCCAGTGGGTCTCTTCCAACATGGTCATTCTGTGATTCTGTGTGTGATTGCATCCCCTGCTGCATCTCTTTCTGCTCCATCTGGTGCATCTGCTGTTGCATATGCTGCTGCTTCATCTACTGCTGCATCTCCTGTTAAATCTCCTGCTACTTCATCTCCTTCTGAAGATTCTGCTGAATCTACTGCTGAACATGCATCCCCGGCTGCATTTCCTGCTGCTGCATCACCCGCTTCATATCCTACCGCGTCTCCTCCTGCAGCATATCTTGCTGCATTTCCTTCTGCTGCATCTCCTGCTGCATCATCTGCTGCAGCACCTTCTGCTGCTACATCTCCTACTCAATCTGCATCTCCTGATGCATCTGCTGCTGCATCTATTGCTGCTACATCTGCTGCCTCTGCAGGTGCATCTGCATCACCTGCTGCTGCATCACTTGCCGCATTACCTACTGCTGATTAATCAGCTGCTCCATTTCCTGATGCTTCATGTACTGCTGCATCTCCTGCTACACTTGCTGCTTCTGCATCTCCTTCTACCTGATGTCCTCCTGCATCTCCTGCTGCTGCATCTGCTGCTTCATCTCCTGCTGCATCCTCTGCAGATGCATCTCCTTTTCCTGCTGCATCTGCTGCTCAGTCATCTACGGATGCACCTAGTGCTTCTGCATTTCAGCTGCATATCCTGTTGAAGGCATCTGCGGCTGCATCTCCTGCTGAATCTCCTGTTGCACTTCCTGCTGTAACTGCTGATGCTTATGTTGCTATTTCATCTCCTGCTTCATCTCCTGCTGAATCTTCTTCTGCAGAATCTCCTCCAGCATCTCCTGCTACAATTCCTGCTGATGTATCTCCTGCTGCATCTCCTACTGCATCCCCTGCTGCTGAATCACCTTCAATATCTCCTGCTGTATCTCCTGCTGCATTTTCTACTGAATCTCCTGCTGCAGAATCTGCTGATGCATTTCCTGCTGATGCATCTCCTTCTGAATCTCCTGCTGCTGCAACTCCTTCTGAATCTGCTGCTGCCTCTGGTGTGGCTGCATATTTATTTAATGCATATCCTGCTGCTGCATCACCGGCTGCTGCATCTCGTTCTGCTACATCTCCTTCTGCATCTCCTGCTACAGCATCTCCTGCTGTATCTGCTGAATTTGCCATTGCATCTGCTGCTGCTTCATCTCCTGCTGCATCTGATGATACTTTCTCTCTTGATGCATTTACTGCGGCTGCATCTCCTGCTATATTTCCTTCTGCTGCATCTTCTTTACTTCATCTACTACTCTGCACTTCCTGCTGCTGCATCACCTCTTTCTGCATCTCCGGCTGAATCGCCTGTAGCGTCTCCTGCTTCTTCATCCCCTGCTGCTACATCTCCTAGTGCATATGATGCTGCTGAATCTCCTGTTACTTCTGCTGCTGCTGCATTCCCTGCTGCATCTCCTAATTCTGCAGCTCCTTCTGCATCTCCTTCTGTGTCTCCTGCTACCACATCCCCTGCTGCTGCATTTCCTGCTTCATCTCCTGATGCTGCAACTCCTTGTGCATCTTCTGCTGATGCATCTCCTGCGGAATCTGCTGCTGCTGCATCTCCTGTTGCATCTGCTTCTGATGCATCTGCGGCTACATCTCTGCTGCTGCATCTCTTGCTGCATTGCCTGCTTCATCTGCTGATGCATCTGTGGCTGCTCTATGTCCTGCTAAATCTCGTCATCCTATCTCCTGCTACATATCCTGCTGCTGAATCGCCTAATGCATCTCATGATAATGCTTCATCTCCTGCTACTGCATCTCCTGCTGCACCTACTGCTGCTGCATTTCCTTTTGCATCTTCTGCTGCTGCATCTCCTGCTGATGGGTCTGATGCAGCATCTCTTGCTCTTGCATCTCCTGCTGCATCTGTTGCTGCTGCATTACCTGCTCTATCTCCTCCTACTGCATCTCCTCCTGCTGCATATCCTGCCTCTGTATATACTGCTGCCTTTCCTGCTGCTGCATCTCCTGCTGCTGAATCTCTTTCTGCATCTCCTTCTTCTGAATCTCCTGCTGCTCTATTACTTTCTGCATCGAATCCTGATGCGTGTCCTGCTGCTGCATCGGCTCCTGCTGCATCTGCTTCTGCATCTTTTGCTGATGCATCTCCTGCTAAATCTGCATCTCCTGCTGCATCTGCTTCTGCATCTCGTGCTGCTTCATCTCCTGCTCTTGCATCTCCTTCTGCTGAATCTCCTCCTGAATCTCATGCGGCATCTCATGCTGCTACATATCCTGCTACATCTCCTGACTTATCTCCTTCTGAATCTGCATCTCCTGCTGCTTCTTTTGCAGTTGAATCTCTTGCTTCTTAATCTCCTGCTGCTGAATATCCTGCTGCTGAGTCTGCTGCATCATCTCCTCTTTCTCCATAACCTGCTGTATCTCCAGTTGCTGCATCTTATCATGCTGCTGCATACGTTGAAGAATCTCTTCCTGCTGCATCTTCTGCTGAATCTTCATTTCCTGCTGCATCTGCTTCTGCATCTCCTGCTGCTGCTGCGTCTCCTGCTGCTTCTCCTGCTGCTGCATCACTTGCTCCTGAATCTCCTTATTAATCTCCTGTGACATCTAGTGCTTCTACGTATCATGCTGAATCTCCTAATGCATCTCCACCTGCTGCCACTCCTACTGCTGCGTTTGCTTCTGCATCTCCAGCTGCACCTCCAGCTGCTGAATCTTCTGATGCCGTGTCTGTTACTGAATATCCTTTGTCTGCTGCTGAATCTCCTGCTGCTGAATCTTCTGCTGCATCTCCTACTGCTGCATCTCCTTCTGCATGGGCTGCTGCAGCATCTCCTACTTCTGCATCTCCTGCTGCTGCATCTCCTGCTGCATCTCCGTCTGAATCTCTTGCTGCTGCATTTCCTGCTGCTGAATTACCTTCTGCATCTATTCCTGTTTTATTTCCTGTTGCTTTATCTGCTGATACTGCATGTTCTGCTGCATCTCCTGCTGCATCTCTTGGTACTACATCTTCTGGTGTTGCATCTCCTGCTGCATCTCCTGCGGCATCCTGTATCTCCTGCTGCTACATCTCCTGATGCATCCTCTGCTCATGCATGTATGGATGCATCTCCTGATGCACCATTTCCCTTTGCATCTGCTGCTCCATCCCCTGCTGCATCTCTTTCTGCTCCATCTGGTGCATCTGCTGTTGCATATGCTGCTGCTTCATCTCCTTCTGAAGTTTTTGCTGAATCTACTGCTGAATATGCATCCCCTGCTGCATCTCCTGCTGCTGCATTTCCTGCTTCATATCCTACTGCACCTCCTCCTGCAGCATATCTTGCTGCATTTCCTTCTGCTGCATCTCCTGCTGCATCATCTTCTGCAGCACCTTCTGCTGCTACATCTCCTAGTAAATCTGCATCTTCTGATGCATCTGCTGCTGCATCTATTGCTGCTACATCTGCTGCCTCTGCAGGTGCATCTGCATTTCCTTCTGCTGCATCTCCTGCTGCATCATCTGCTGCAGCATCTTCTGCTGCTACATCTCCTACTGAATCAGCATCTCCTGATGCATCTGCTGCTGCATCTATTGCTGCTTCATCTGCTGCCTCTGCATCTGCAGCTGCATCACTTTCTGATGCATCACCTGCTGCATTACATCTTTCTGCATATTTTGCTGCATATCCTGCTGCTGTTTAATCTGCTGCTCCATATCCTGATGCTTCACGTACTGCTGCATCTCCTTCTACACTTGATGCTGCTGCATCTCCTTCTTCTTGATGTCCCTCTGCATCTCCTGCTGCTGCATCTGCTGCTTCATCTCCTCCTGCTGTATAGCCTGCTGATTCATCTCCTACTGCATCCTCTGCAGATGCATCTGCGAATGCATCTGCAGAAGCATCTCCATTTCCTACTGCATCTGCTGCTCAATCTTTTACAGATACATCTAGTGCTTCTGCATTTCAGCTGCATATCCTCTTGAAGGCATCTGCGGCTACATCTCGTGCTGCTACATCTCGTGCTGCTACATCTCCTGCTGAATCTCCTGTTGAATTTCCTGCTGTAACTGCTGATGAATATGTTGCTATTTCATCTACTGCTGCATCTCCTGCTGAATTTTCTTCTGCAGAATCTCCTGCTGCATCTCCTGCTACAATTCATGCTGATGTATCTCCTTCTGCATATCCTACTACATCCCCTGCTTCTGAATCCCCGTTCTACATCTCCTGCTGCATCTCTTCCTGAATCTGCTGCTGCCTCTGGTGCAGCTGCATCTTCTTTTACTCATATCCTGCTGCTTCATCTTCGACTGCTGCATCTTGTTCTGCTGCATCTCCTTCTGCATCTTCTGCTACAGCATCTCCTGCTATATCTGCTGAATTTGCTGCTGCATCTGTTGCTGCTTCATCTACTGCTGCATATCCTGATAAGTCTCCTGCTGTTGCCTCTGCTGTTGCATCCTCTTCCACTGCATCTGCTGCTGCATCTGATGCTACTTTCTCTCCTGCTGCATTTACTGCGACTGCATCTCCTGCTATATTTCCTTCTGCTGCATCTTCTTCTGCATCTCCTTCTGTGTCTCCTACTACTACATCCCCTGCTGCTGCATTTCCTGCTGAATCTCCTGATGCTGCAGCTCCTTCAGCATCTTCTGCTGATGCATCTACTGCAGAATCTGCTGCTGCTGCCTCTCCTGTTGAATCTGCTTCTGATGCATCTGCGGCTACATCTCTGCTGCTGCATCTCTTGCTGCAATTCCTGCTTCACCTTCTGATGCATCTGCTCCTGCTCTATGTCATGCTACATCTCGTCATACTTTACATAAGGCTGTATCTGCTGAAAATGCTCTTCCTATTGCTTCTCCTGCTGAATCTGCATTTCCTGCTGCATCTGCTGCTGCATCTCCTGCTGAATTAGCTGCTGCTGCATCTGCTTCTACATGTACGTTAAAACTTTCTAAGTTTGCTGCCTCATCTCCTGGTTCATCTGCTAATGAACCTCCTGCTGCTGCATCTCCTGCTTCATCTTCAACTGATGCATCTGTGGCTTCATCACCTCATATGTCATCTCCTCCTGCATCTGCTGCAGTATTTCCTGATGGAGTATCTGCTGATCCTGCATCTACTGCTGCATTTCCCGCTGCATCTGCTGCTGCTCTGCTGCTGCTTCATCTCCTGCCAAATCTCCTGCTACATATCCAGCTGCTGCATCTCTTAATGCATCTCATGATAATGCTTCATCTCCGGCTACTGCATCTCCTGCTGCACCTACTGGTGCTGCATTTCCTTCTGCATCATCTGCTGCTGCATCTCCTGCTGATGGGTCTGATGCAGCATATCTTGCTCTTGCATCTCCTGCTGCTGCATTACCTGCTTCTGTATATACTGCTGCCTTTCCTGCTACTGCATCTCCTTCTGGTGAATCTATTTCTGCATCTCCTTCTTCTGAAACTCCTGCTGTTCTGTTACCTTGTGTATCGATTCCAGCTGCATGTCCTTCTTCTGCATCTCCTCCTGCTGCATCTCCTTCTGCATCTCCTTCTTCTGAATCTCCTGCTAAATCTGCATCTCTTGCTGTTGCATCTCCTGCTCTTGCATCTCCTTCTGCTGAATCTCCTCCTGAAACTCCGGCGGCATCTCATGCTGCTACATACCCTGCTATATCCCCTGACCTATATCCTTCTAAATATATGCTTTTACTGCTGCTGAATTTCCTCCTGCTGAATCTGAATTTGTGTAATTGTCCCAAATTCTCGGTAACTGTAACCAAATTTGGAGTAATTGTCTTCTAATTTGTCTCAAATTTATGGGCAATGGTGATTCAGTCATTAAAATCTTCCACAAGGTTCGTGTATTTGTCTCTACAGTTTTGATAGTTGTGTTCCTACGGAGGGAAATTGTCACCCAACGTTGGGTAATTGACCCCAAATTCTAAGTAATTGTCTCCAATTTTGGCGTAATTGTCTCCAAACGGTGTGTCGTTTTCGACAGATGTTGGGAAATTGTCCCTAAATAGGGGGTCATTTTGCCCCAATTTTTAGTAATTGTCCCCAAATTTTCAGTCGTTTTCCCAAATTTCAGCAATTGTTCCAGATTTGGGTCATTGTCCCCAAATCCTGAGTAACTGTCTCCAAATTTTGGGTAATTGGCCCAACATGTCTAATAATTTTCCTCAAATTTGGTGAATTTGTCCCCAAATGGTGGATAATTGTCCCCAAATGTCGGATAATTTTCACCCGATTTGGGGTTATTGCCTCAAAATTTTTGGTAAGTTTGCCCACATTTTTAGTAATTGTCCCTCCAACTTATTGGGTAATTGTCACCAAATTTTGAGTACTTTTTTCCAAATTTTGAGTCATTCTCTCCAAATTTGGGGTAATTGCCCTCACATTTTGAGTAATTCTCTCCCAATTTTGGGTAATCCTCCTCAAATTTTCGGTAACTGTCTCCAAATTTCAGGAAATTATCCGCAAACTTCAGGTAATAGCCCTCCGAGTTTTGAGGAGCTATCTCAAAACGATGGACATTTTCTCCAAATTTTGTTAATTGTCGCCGGATTTGGGGTAACTGTCACCAAATTTTGAGTCATTTTCACAAGATTTCTTATCGTTTTCATCGAATTTTGTATCATTGTCCCCAAATTAGGGTCACTATCCTGAAATTTAGAGTAATTGTGCTCATAGGTTTGGTAACGGCCGCAAAATGTGGAGCATTCTCTCAAAATGTTTTGTAACCTTCTCCCACTGTTGGGTAATTGCCCCTAAAATTCTTGTAGTTTGCCATGCATTTTGCGTAATTGTCACCAGATTTTGAATAATCCTTATGAAATTTGGGGTAACTGCCTCCAAATTTGGGGTAATTTTGCCAAAATTTGTGTAATTCTCTCCATATTTCAGGTAATTGTTGCCAAAAATTTGAGGTAATTGTCGGCAAAATGTTGGGTAATTTGCCACAAATTTTGAGAAATTGACCCAAAGTCTTGGGAAATTGCCTCCAAATTTTGAGTAATTTTCCCAAATCCTCTTGTAATAGTCCCCGGGTTGTGGGTAAGTGCGCCCGAGTTTATGGGAGTTGTCTCAGAATTTTGAGTAACTGTCCCCAAATATCCTGTCATTTTCCTCAAATTTTGTGCAGATGTCCCAGACTTTCTCTAATTATCCCCAAATGTGGGGTAATTGTCCTCCAATTTGAAGTAATTGCCACAACATTTCTTACGATTTTACCTCGATTTTTGTATAATTGTCCCCAGTCTCGGGTAATTTTCCTCAATGTCTGCAGATTTGGGGTATTTGCCAGCAAAATCTGGACAGTCGTCTCAAAATCAGGCGTAATTTTCCACCAATTTTGTGTAATTGTCCCCAAATCTTGCATCATTTTCTCCAAACCCTGGGTCATTTCCCCCAAATCGAGGTAAATGTCAGACTATTTTGAGTCATGTTCTCCAAATGTTGGGCAATTGTCTCCCAGTTTGGGGTAATTGTCTCAGACTCTTGGGTAATTGTCCTCCAGTTTTAGGCAATTGTCCACAAACTTTAAGGAATTATCTCCAGATTTTGGGTAAGTGTCCAAAAATTGGGGATGGGTTTCGAGTTAGTGTTTTATGGTTAGGGTGTTGTCTCCACATTTGGGGTAATTGTCCCCAAATTTGGGTAATTGTCCCCAGATTTTAAGTCATTTCCTCCAAACTTGGGGTCATTACTCCCCAATTACTCAGTAATTGTGCACAAATTTGAAATAACTGCCTGAAAACTTCTAGTAATGGTCGCCCGCCAGGTTTTGAGTCATTAGCCCCAGATTTGTAATAATCGTCGCCAATTGTTGAGGCGTTTTGCCAAATTCTTAGGCATTGTCTCAAAATTGTGTGTATCTTCCCACAAATTTTGTGTCATTTTCCCGAAAATTTGTGTAATTGTCCCAAATTCTCGGTAACTGTAACCAAATTTGGAGTAATTGTCTTCTAATTTGTCTCAAAGTTATGGGCAATGGTGATTCAAGTCATTAAAATCTTCCACAAGTTTCGTGTATTTGTCTCTACAGTTTTGATAGTTGTGTTCCTACGGAGGGAAATTGTCACCAAACGTTGGGTAATTGACCCCAAATTCTAAGTAATTGTCTCCAATTTTTGTGCAATTGTCTCCAAACGGTGTGTCGTTTTCGACAAATGTTGTGAAATTGTCCCTAAATAGGGGGTCATTTTGCCCCAATTTTTAGTAATTGTCCCCAAATTTTCTGTCGTTTTCCCAAATTTCAGCAATTGTCTCCAGATTTGGGTAATTGTCCCCAAATCCTGAGTAACTGTCTCCAAATTTTGGGTAATTGGCCCAACATGTCTAATAATTTTCCTCAAATTTGGTGTATTTGTCCCCAAATGTCGGATAATTTTCACCCGATTTGGGGTTATTGCCTCAAAATTTTAGGTAAGTTTGCTCACATTTTTAGTAATTGTAACCCCCTGGTTGGGTAATTGTCACCAAATTTTGAGTACTTTTTCCCAAATTTTGAGTCATTCTCTCCAAATTTGGGGTAATTGCCCTCAAATTGTGAGTAATTCTCTCCCAATTTTGGGTAATCCTCCTCAAATTTTCGGTAACTGTCTCCAAATTTCGGGAAATTATCCGCAAACTTCGGGTAATAGCTCCCCCAGTTTTGAGGAGCTATCTCAAAACGATGGACATTTTCTCCAAATTTTGTTAATTGTCCCCGGATTTGGGGTAACTGTCACCAAATTTTGAGTCATTTTCACAAGATTTCTTATCGTTTTCATCGAATTTTGTATAATTGTCCCCAAATTAGGGTCACTTTCCTGAAATTTAGAGTAATTGTGCTCATAGGGTTGGTAACTGCCGCAAAATGTGGAGCATTCTCTCAAAATGTTGGGCAACCGTCTCCCACTGTTGGGTAATTGTCCCTAAAATTCTTGTAGTTTGCCACGCATTTTGCGTAATTGTCACCAGATTTTGAATAATCCTTATGAAATTTGGGGTAACTGCCTCCAAATTTGGGGTAATTTTGCCAAAATTTGTGTAATTCTCTCCATATTTCAGGTAATTGTGGCCAAAAATTTGTGGTAATTGTCGGCAAAATTTTGGGCAATTTGCCACAAATTTTGAGAAATTGTCCCAAAGTCTTTGGAAATTGCCTCCAAATTTTGAGTAATTTTCCCAAATCTTCTTGTAATAGTCCCCGGGTTTAGGGTAAGTGCGCCCGAGTTTATGGGAGTTGTCTCAGAATTTTGAGTAACTGTCCCCAAATATCTTGTAATTTTCCTCAAATTTTGTGCAGATGTCCCAGACTTACTCTAATTATCCCCAAATGTGGGGTAATTGTCCTCCAATTTGAAGTAATTGCCACAACATTTCTTACGATTTTACCTCGATTTTTGTATAATTGTCCCCAGTCTCGGGTCATTTTCCTCAAGTTTAGAGTAAATGTCTGCAGATTTGGGGTACTTGCCAGGAAAATCTGGACAGTCGTCTCTAGATCAGGCGTAATTTTCCACCAATTTTGTGTAATTGTCCCCAAATCTTGCATCATTTTCTCCAAACCCTGGGTCATTTCCCCCAAATCGAGGTAAATGTCAGACTATTTTGAGTCATGTTCTCCAAATGTTGGGCAATTGTCTCCCAGTTTGGGGTAATTGTCTCAGACTCTTGGGAAATTGTCTTCCAGTTTTACGCAATTGTCCACAAACTTTGAGGAATTATCTCCAGTATTTGGGTAAGTGTCCAAAAATTGGAGTTGGGTTTTGGGTTAGTGTTTTATGGTTAGGGTTAGGGTGTTGTCTCCACATTTGGGGTAATTGTCCCCAAATTTGGGTAATTGTCCCCAGATTTTAAGTCATTTCCTCCAAACTTGGGGTCATTACTCCCCAATTACTCAGTAATTGTGCACAAATTTGAAATAACTGCCTAAAAACTTCTAGTAATGTTCGCCCGCCAGGTTTTGAGTCATTAGCCCCAGATTTGTAATAATCGTCGCAAATTGTTGAGGCGTTTTGCCAAATTCTTAGGCATTGTCTCAAAATTGTGTGTATCTTCCCACAAATTTTGTGTCATTTTCCCGAAAATTTGTGTAATTGTCCCAAATTCTCGGTAACTGTAACCAAATTTTGAGAAATTGTCTTCTAACTTGTCTCAAAGTTATGGGCAATGGTGATTCAAGTCATTAAAATCTTCCACAAGTTTCGTGTATTTGTCTCTTCAGTTTTGATAGTTGTGTTCCTACGGAGGGAAATTGTCACCAAACGTTGGGTAATTGACCCCAAATTCTAAGTAATTGTCTCCAATTTTTGCGTAATTGTCTCCAAACATTGTGTCGTTTTCGACAAATGTTGGGGAAATTGTCCCTAAATAGGGGGTCATTTTGCCCCAGTTTTTAGTAATTGTCCCCAAATTTTCTGTCGTTTTCCCAAATTTCAGCAATTGTCTCCACATTTGGGTAATTGTCCCCAAATCCTGTGTAACTGTCTCCAAATTTTGGGTAATTGGCCCAACATGTCTAATAATTTTCCTCAAATTTGGTGTATTTGATCCCAAATGGTGGATAATTGTCCCCAAATGTCGGATAATTTTCACCCGATTTGGGGTTATTGCCTCAAAATTTAGGTAAATTTGCTCACATTTTTAGTAATTGTAACCCCCTTGTTGGGTAATTGTCACCAAATTTTGAGTACTTTTTCCCAAATTTTGAGTCATTCTCTCCAAATTTGGGGTAATTGCCCTCAAATTTTGAGTAATTCTCTCCCAATTTTGGGTAATCCTCCTCAAATTTTCGGTGACTGTCTCCAAATTTCGGGAAATTATCCGCAAACTTCAGGTAATAGCCCTCCGAGTTTTGAGGAGCTATCTCAAAACGATGGACATTTTCTCCAAATTTTGTTAATTGTCGCCGGATTTGGGGTAACTGTCACCAAATTTTGAGTCATTTTCACAAGATTTCTTATCGTTTTCATCGAATTTTGTATCATTGTCCCCAAATTAGGGTCACTATCCTGAAATTTAGAGTAATTGTGCTCATAGGTTTGGTAACGGCCGCAAAATGTGGAGCATTCTCTCAAAATGTTGGGCAACCGTCTCCCACTGTTGGGTAATTGTCCCTAAAATTCTTGTAGTTTGCCACGCATTTTGCATAATTGTCACCATATTTTGAATAATCCTTATGAAATTTGGGGTAACTGCCTCCAAATTCGGGGTAATTTTGCCACAATTTGTGTAATTCTCTCCATATTTCAGGTAATTGTGGCCAAAAATTTGTGGTAATTGTCAGCAAAATTTTGGGTAATTTGCCACAAATTTTGTGAAATTGTCCCAAAGTCTTGGGAAATTGCCTCCAAATTTTGAGTAATTTTCCCAAATCCTCTTGTAATAGTCCCCGGGTTTAGGGTAAGTGCGCCCGAGTTTATGGGAGTTGTCTCAGAATTTTGAGTAACTGTCCCCAAATATCCTGTCATTTTCCTCAAATTTTGTGCAGATGTCCCAGACTTTCTCTAATTATCCCCAAATGTGGGGTAATTGTCCTCCAATTTTAAGTAATTGCCACAACATTTCTTACAATTTTATCTCGATTTTTGTAGAATTGTCCCCAGTCTCGGGTCATTTTCCTCAAGTTTAGAGTAAATGTCTGCAGATTTGGGGTATTTGCCAGCAAAATCTGGACAGTCATCACAAAATCAGGCGTGATTTTCCACCAATTTTGTGTAATTGTCCCCAAATCTTGCATCATTTTCTCCAAAACCTGGGTAATTTCCCCCAAATCGAGGTAAATGTCAGACTATTTTGAGTCATGTTCTCCAAATGTTGGGCAATTGTCTCCCAGTTTGGGGTAATTGTCTCAAACTCTTGGGTAATTGTCCTCCAATTTTACGCAATTGTCCACAAACTTTGAGGAATTATCTCCAGATTTTGGGTAAGTGTCCAAAAATTGGAGTTGGGTTTCGGGTTAGTGTTTTATGGTTAGGGTTAGGGTGTTGTCTCCACATTTGGGGTAATTGTCCCCAAATTTGGGTAATTGTCCCCAGATTTTAAGTCATTTCCTCCAAACTTGGGGTCATTACTCCCCAATTACTCAGTAATTGTGCACAAATTTGAAATAACTGCCTAAAAACTTCTAGTAGTGGTCGCCCGCCAGGTTTTGAGTCATTAGCCCCAGATTTGTAATAATCGTCGCAAATTGTTGAGGCGTTTTGCCAAATTCTTAGGCATTGTCTCAAAATTGTGTGTATCTTCCCACAAATTTTGCGTCATTTTCCCGAAAATTTGTGGAATTGTCCCAAATTCTCGGTAACTGTAACCAAATTTAGAGTAATTGTCTTCTAACTTGTCTCAAAGTTATGGGCAATGGTGATTCAAGTCATTAAAATCTTCCACAAGTTTCGTGTATTTGTCTCTACAGTTTTGATAGTTGTGTTCCTACGGAGGGAAATTGTCAACAAACGTTGCGTAATTGACCCCAAATTCTAAGTAATTGTCTCCAATTTTGGCGTAATTGTCTACAAACGGTGTGTCCTTTTCGACAAATGTTGGGGAAATTGTCCCTAAATAGGGGGTCATTTTGCCCCAATTTTTAGTAATTGTCCCCAAATGTTCTGTCGTTTTCCCAAATTTCAGCAATTGTCTCCAAATTTGGGTAATTGTCCCCAAATCCTGAGTAACTGTCTCCAAATTTTGGGTAATTGGCCCAACATGTCTAATAATTTTCCTCAAATTTGGTGAATTTGTCCCCAAATGGTGGATAATTGTCCCCAAATGTCGGATAATTTTCACCCAATTAGGGGTTATTGTTTCAAAATTTTAGGTAAGTTTGCTCACATTTTTAGTAATTGTCCCCCCCTTGTTGGGTAATTGTCACCAAATTTTGAGTACTTTTTCCCTAATTTTGAGTCATTCTCTCCAAATTTGGGGTAATTGCCCTCAAATTTTGAGTAATTCTCTCCCAATTTTGGGTAATCCTCCTCAAATTTTCGGTAACTGTCTCCAAATTTTGGGAAATTATCCACAAACTTCGGGTAATTGCCAACCCAGTTTTGAGGAGCTATCTCAAAACGATGGACATTTTCTCCAAATTTTGTTAATTGTCGCCGGATTTGGAGTAACTGTCACCAAATTTTGAGTCATTTTCACAAGATTTCTTATCGTTTTCATCCAATTTTGTATAATTCTCCCCAAATTAGGGTCACTTTCCTGAAATTTAGAGTAATTGTGCTCATAGGTTTGGTAACGGCTGCAAAATGTGGAGCATTCTCTCAAAATGTTGGGCAACCGTCTCCCACTGTTGGGTAATTGTCCCTAAAATTCTTGTAGTTTGCCACACATTTTGCGTAATTGTCACCAGATTTTTAATAATCCTTATGAAATTTGGGGTAACTGCCTCCAAACTTGGGGTAATTTTGCCACAATTTGTGTAATTCTCTCCATATTTCAGGTAATTGTGGCCAAAAATTTGTGGTAATTGTCGGCAAAATGTTGGGTAATTTGCCACAAATTTTGAGAAATTGTCCCAAAGTCTTTGGAAATTGCCTCCAAATATTGAGTAATTTTCCCAAATCCTCTTGTAATAGTCCCCGGGTTGAGGGTAAGTGCGCCCGAGTTTATGGGAGTTGTCTCAGAATTTTGAGTAACTGTCCCCAAATATCTTGTCATTTTCCTCAAATGTTGTGCAGATGTCCCAGACTTTCTCTAATTATCCCCAAATGTGGGGTAATTGTCCTCCAATTTTAAGTAATTGCCACAACATTTCTTACGATTTTACCTCGATTTTTGTATAATTGTCCCCAGTCTCGGGTCATTTTCCTCAAGTTTAGAGTAAATGTCTGCAGATTTGGGGTATTTGCCAGCAAAATCTGGACGGTCGTCTCAAAATCAGGCGTAAATTTCGACCAATTTTGTGTAATTGTCCCCAAATCTTGCATCATTTTCTCCAAACCCTGGGTCATTTCCCCCAAATCGAGGTAAATGTCAGACTATTTTGAGTCATGTTCTCCAAATGTTGGGCAATTGTCTCCCAGTTTGGGGTAATTGTCTCAAACTCTTGGGTAATTGTCCTCCAATTTTAGGCAATTGTCCACAAACTTTGAGGAATTATCTCCAGATTTTGCGTAAGTGTCCAAAAATTGGAGTTGGGTTTGGGGTTAGTGTTTTATGGTTAGGGTTAGGGTGTTGTCTCCACATTTGGGGTAATTGTCCCCAGATTTTAAGTCATTTCCTTCAAAACTTGGGGTCATTACTCCCCAATTACTCAGTAATTGTGCACAAATTTGAAATAACTGCCTAAAAACTTCTAGTAATGGTCGCCCGCCAGGTTTTGAGTCATTAGCCCCAGATTTGTAATAATCGTCGCAAATTGTTGAGGCGTTTTGCCAAATTCTTAGGCATTGTCTCAAAATTGTGTGTATCTTCCCACAAATTTTGTGTCATTTTCCCGAAAATTTGTGTAATTGTCCCAAATTCTCGGTAACTGTAACCAAATTTTGAGTAATTGTCTTCTAACTTGTCTCAAAGTTATGGGCAATGGTGATTCAAGTCATTAAAATCTTCCACAAGTTTCGTGTATTTGTCTCTACAGTTTTGATAGTTGTGTTCCTACGGAGGGAAATTGTCATCAAACGTTGGGTAATTGACCCCAAATTCTAAGTAATTGTCTCCAATTTTGGCGTAATTGTCTCCAAACGGTGCGTTCTTTTTGACAAATGTTGGGAAATTGTCCCTAAATAGGGGGTCATTTTGCCCCAGTTTTTAGTAATTGTCCCCAAATTTCCTGTCGTTTTCCCACATTTCAGCAATTGTCTCCAAATTTGGGTAATTGTCCCCAAATCCTGAGTAACTGTCTCCAAATTTTGGGTAATTGGCCCAACATGTCTAATAATTTTCCTCAAATATGGTGTATTTGTCCCCAAATGGTGGATAATTGTCCCCAAATGTCGGATAATTTTCACCCAATGTGGGGTGATTTCCTCAAAATTTTAGGTAAGTTTGCTCACATTTGTAGTAATTGTAACCCCCTGGTTGGGTAATTGTCACCAAATTTTGAGTCCTTTTTCCCTAATTTTGAGTCATTCTCTCCAAATTTGTGGTAATTGCCCTCAAATTTTGAGTAATTCTCTCCCAATTTTGGGTAATCCTCCTCAAATTTTCGGTAACTGTCTCCAAATTTTGGGAAATTATCCGCAAATCTTCGGATAATTGCCCCCCCAGTTTTGAGGAGCTATCTCAAAACGATGGACATTTTCTCCAAATTTTGTTAATTGTCCCCGGATTTAGGGTAACTGTCACCAAATTTTGAGTCATTTTCACAAGATTTCTTATCGTTTTCATCCAATTTTGTATCATTGTCCCCAAATTAGGGTCACTTTCCTGAAATTTAGAGTAATTGTGCTCATAGGTTTGGTAACTGCCGCAAAATGTGGATCATTCTCTCAAAATGTTGGGCAACCGTCTCCCACTGTTGGGTAATTGTCCCTAAAATTCTTGTAGTTTGCCACGCAATTTGTGTAATTGTCACCAGATTTTGAATAATCCTTATGAAATTTGGGGTAACTGCCTCCAAATTTGGGGTAATTTTGCCACAATTTGTGTAATTCTCTCCATATTTCAGGTAATTGTGGCCAAAATTTGTGGTAATTGTCAGCATAATTTTGGGTAATTTGCCACAAATTTTGAGAAATTGTCCCAAAGTCTTGGGAAATTGCCTCCAAATTTTGAGTAATTTTCCCAAATCTGCTTGTAATAGTCCCTGGGTTTAGGGTAAGTGCGCCCGAGTTTATGGGAGTTGTCTCAGAATTTTGAGTAACTGTCCCCAAAGATCTTGTCATTTTCCTCAAATTTTGTGCAGATGTCCCAGACCTTCTCTAATTATCCCCAAATGTGGGGTAATTGTCCTCCAATTTTAAGTAATTGCCACAACATTTCTTACGACTTTACCTCGATTTTTGTATAATTGTCCCCAGTCTCGGGTCATTTTCCTCAAGTTTAGAGTAAATGTCTGCAGATTTGGGGTATTTGCCAGCAAAATCTGGACGGTCGTCTCAAAATCAGGCGTAAATTTCGACCAAATTTGTGTAATTGTCCCCAAACCTTGCATCATTTTCTCCAAACCCTGGGTCATTTCCCCCAAATCGAGGTAAATGTCAGACTATTTTGAGTCATGTTCTCCAAATGTTGGGCAATTGTCTCCCAGTTTGGGGTAATTGTCTCAAACTCTTGGGGAATTGTCCTCCAATTTTACGCAATTGTCCACAAACTTTGAGGAATTATCTCCAGATTTTGGGTAAGTGTCCAACAATTGGAATTGGGTTTCAGGTTAGTGTTTTATGGTTAGGGTGTTGTCTCCACATTTGGGGTAATTGTCTCCAAATTTGGGTAATTCTCCCCAGATTTTAAGTCATTTCCTCCAAACTTGGGGTCATTACTCCCAAGTTTTCAGTAATTGTGCACAAGTTTGAAATAACTGCCTAAAAACTTCTAGTAATGGTCGCCCGCCAGGTTTTGAGTCATTAGCCCCAGATTTGTAATAATCGTCGCAAATTGTTGAGGCGTTTTGCCAAATTCTTAGGCATTGTCTCAAAATTGTGTGTATCTTCCCACAAATTTTGTGTCATTTTCCCAAAAATTTGTGTAATTGTCCCAAATTCTCGGTAACTGTAACCAAATATTGAGTAATTGTCTTCTAATTTGTCTCCAAGTTATGGGCAATGGTGATTCAAGTCATTAAAATCTTCCACAAGTTTCGTGTATTTGTCTCTACAGTTTTGATAGTTGTGTTCCTACGGAGGGAAATTGTCATCAAACGTTGGGTAATTGACCCCAAATTCTAAGTAATTGTCTCCAATTTTTGCGTAATTGTCTCCAAACGCTGTGTGGTTTTTGATAAATGTTGGGGAAATTGTCCCTAAATAGGGGGTCATTTTGCCCCAATTTTTAGTAATTGTCCCCAAATGTTCTGTCGTTTTCCCAAATTTCAGCAATTGTCTCCAAATTTGGGTAATTGTCCCCAAATCCTGAGTAACTGTCTCCAAATTTTGGGTAATTGGCCCAACATGTCTAATAATTTTCCTCAAATTTGGTGTATTTGTCCCCAAATGGTTGATAATTGTCCCCAAATGTCGGATAATTTTCACCCGATTTGGGGTTATTGCCTCAAAATTTTTGGTAATTTTCCCACATTTTTTGTAATTGTCCCACCCCTGGTTGGGTAATTGTCACCAAATTTTGAGTACTTTTTCCCAAAATTTGAGTCATTCTCTCCAAATTTGGGGTAATTGCCCTCAAATTTTGAGTAATTCTCTCCCAATTTTGGGTAATCCTCCTCAAATTTTCGGTAACTGTCTCCAAATTTCGGGAAATTATCCGCAAACTTCGGGCAATTGCCCCCCCAGTTTTGAGGAGCTATCTCAAAACGATGGACATTTTCTCCAAATTTTGTTAGCTGTAGCCGAATTTGGGGTATCTGTCACCAAATTTTGAGTCATTTTCACAAGATTTCTTATTGTGTTCATCGAATTTTGTATAATTGTCCCCAAATTAGGGTCACTTTCCTGAAATTTAGAGTAATTGTGCTCATAGGTTTGGTAACTGCCGCAAAATGTGGAGCATTCTCTCAAAATGTTGGGCAACCGTCTCCCACTGTTGGGTAATTGTCCCTAAAATTCTTGTAGTTTGCCACGCATTTTGCGTAATTGTCACCAGATTTTGAATAATCCTTATGAAATTTGGGGTAACTGCCTCCAAATTTGGGGTAATTTTGCCACAATTTGTGTAATTCTCTCCATATTTCATGTAATTGTGGCCAAAAATTTGAGGTAATTGTCGGCATATTTTTGTGGCAATTTGCCACAAATTTTGAGAAATTGTCCCAAAGTCTTGCGAAATTGCCTCCAAATTTTGAGTAATTGTCCCAAATCCTCTTGTAATATTCCCCGGGTTGAGGGTCAGTGCGCCCGAGTTTATGGGAGTTGTCTCAGAATTTTGAGTAACTGTCCCCAAAGATCTTGTCATTTTCCTCAAATTTTGTGCAGATGTCCCAGACCTTCTCTAATTATCCCCAAATGTGGGGTAATTGTCCTCCAATTTTACGCAATTGCCACAACATTTCTTACGATTTTACCTCGATTTTTGCATAATTGTCCCCAGTCTCGGGTAATTTTCCTCAAGTTTAGAGTAAATGTCTGCAGATTTGGGGTATTTGCCAGCAAAATCTGGACAGTCATCTCAAAATCAGGCGTAATTTTCGACCCATTTTGTGTAATTGTCCCCAAATCTTGCATCATTTTCTCCAAACCCTGGGTCATTTCCCCCAAATCGAGGTAAATGTCAGACTATTTTGAGTCATCTTCTCCAAATGTTGGGCAATTGTCTCCCAGTTTGGGGTAATTGTCTCAAACTCTTGGGTAATTGTCCTCCAATTTTAGGCAATTGTCCACAAACTTTGAGGAATTATCTCCAGATTTTGGGTAAGTGTCCAGAAATTGGAGTTGGGATTCGGGTTTGTGTTTTATGGTTAGGGTTAGGGTGTTGTCTCCACATTTGGGGTAATTGTCCCCAAATTTGGGTAATTGTCCCCAGATTTTAAGTAATTTCCTCCAAACTTGGGATCATTACTCCCAAGTTTTCAGTAATTGTGCACAAATTTGAAATAACTGCCTAAAAACGTGTAGTAATCGTCGCCCGCCAGGTTTTGAGTCATTAGCCCCAGATTTGTAATAATCGTCGCAAATTGTTGAGGCGTTTTGCCAAATTCTTAGGCATTGTCTCAAAATTGTGTGTATCTTCCCACAAATTTTGTGTCATTTTCCCCAAAATTTGTGTAATTGCCCCAAATTCTCGGTAACTGTAACCAAATTTTGAGAAATTGTCCTCTAATTTGTCTCAAAGTTATGGGAAATGGTGATTCAAGTCATTAAAATCTTCCACAAGTTTCGTGTATTTGTCTCTACAGTTTTGATAGTTGTGTTCCTATGGAGGGAAATTGTCACCCAACGTTGGGTAATTGACCCCAAATTCTAAGTAATTGTCTCCAATTTTTGCGTAATTGTCTCCAAACGGTGTGTCATTTTCGACAAATGTTGGGGAAATTGTCCCTAAATAGGGGGTCATTTTGCCCCAATTTTTAGTAATTGTCCCCAAATTTTCTGTCGTTTTCCCAAATTTCAGCAATTGTCTCCAAATTTTCGGTAATTTGCTCAACATGTCTAATAATTTTCCTCAAATTTGGTGAATTTGTCCCCAATTGGTGGATAAATGTCCCCAAATGTCGGATAATTTTCACCCAATTAGGGGTTATTGCCTCAAAATTTTTGGTAAGTTTGCCCACATTTTTAGTAATTGTCCCCCCCTGGTTCGGTACTTGTCACCAAATTTTGAGTACTTTTTCCCAAATTTTGAGTCATCCTCTCCAAATTTGGTGTAATTGCCCTCAAATTTTGAGTAATTCTCTCCCAATTTTGGGTAATCCTCCTCAAATTTTCGGTAACTGTCTCCAAATTTCATGAAATTATCCGCAAACTTCGGGCAATTGCCCCCCCAGTTTTGAGGAGCTATCTCAAAACGATGGACATTTTCTCCAAATTTTGTTAATTGTCCCCGGATTTGGGGTAACTGTCACCAAATTTTGAGTCATTTTCACAAGATTTCTTATCGTTTTCATCGAATTTTGTATCATTGTCCCCAAATTAGGGTCACTTGCCTGAAATTTAGAGTAATTGTGCTCATAGGTTTGGTAACTGCCGCAAAATGTGGATCATTCTCTCAAAATGTTGGGCAACCGTCTCCCACTGTTGGGTAATTGTCCCTAAAATTCTTGTAGTTTGCCACACATTTTGCGTAATTGTCACCAGATTTTGAATAATCCTTATGAAATTTGGGGTAACTGCCTCCAAATTTGGGGTAATTTTGCCACAATTTGTGTAATTCTCTCCATATTTCAGGTAATTGTGGCCAAAAATTTGTGGTAATTGTCGACAAAATGTTGGGCAATTTGCCACAAATTTTGAGAAATTGTCCCAAAGTCTTGGGAAATTGCCTCCAAATTTTGAGTAATTTTCCCAAATCCTCTTGTAATTGTCCCCGGTTTGAGGGTAAGTGCACCCGGGTTTATGGGAGTTGTCTCAGAATTTTGAGTAACTGTCCCCAAATATCTTGTCATTTTCCTCAAATTTTGTGCAGATGTCCCAGACTTTCTCTAATTATCCCCAAATGTGGGGTAATTGTCCTCCAATTTTAAGTAATTGCCACAACATTTCTTACGATTTTACCTCGATTTTTGTATAATTGTCCCCAGTCTCGGGTAATTTTCCTCAAGTTTAGAGTAAATGTCTGCAGATTTGGGGTATTTGCCAGCAAAATTTGGACGGTCGTCTCAAAATCAGGCGCAATTTTCGACCAGATTTGTGAAACTTTCCCCAAATCTTGCATCATTTTCTCCAAACCCTGGGTCATTTCCCCCAAATCGAGGTAAATGTCAGACTATTTTGAGTCATGTTCTCCAAATGTTGGGCAATTGTCTCCCAGTTTGGGGTAATTGTCTCAAACTCTTGGGGAATTGTCCTCCAATTTTATGCATTTGTCCACAATCTTTGAGGAATTATCTCCAGATTTTGGGTAAGTGTCCAAAAATTGGAGTTGGGTTTGGGGTTAGTGTTTTATGGTTAGAGTTAGGGTGTTGTCTCCACATTTGGGGTAATTGTCCCCAAATTTGGGTAATTGTCCCCAAATTTTAAGTCATTTCCTCCAAACTTGGGGTCATTACTCCCCAATTAATCAGTAATTGTGCACAAATTTGAAATAACTGCCTAAAAACTTCTAGTAATCGTCGCCCGCCAGGTTTTGAGTCATTAGCCCCGGATTTGTAATAATCGTCGCAAATTGTTGATGCGTTTGGCCAAATCCTTAGGCATTGTCTCAAAATTGTGTGTATCTTCCCACAAATTTTGTGTCATTTTCCTGAAAATTTGTGTAATTGTCCCAAATTCTCGGTAACTGTAACCAAATTTTGAGTAATTGTCTTCTAATTTGTCTCAAAGTTATGGGCAATGGTGATTCAAGTCATTAAAATCTTCCACAAGTTTCGTGTATTTGTCTCTACAGTTTTGATAGTTGTGTTCCTACGGAGGGAAATTGTCACCAAACGTTGGGTAATTGACCCCAAATTCTAAGTAATTGTCTCCAATTTTTGCGTAATTGTCTCCAAACGGTGTGTCGTTTTCGACAAATGTTGGGGAAATTGTCCCTTAATAGGGGGTCATTTTGCCCCAATTTTTAGTAATTGTCCCCAAATTTTCTGTCGTTTTCCCAAATTTCAGCAATTGTCTCCAGATTTGGGTAATTGTCCCCAAATCCTTAGTAACTGTCTCCAAATTTTGGGTAATTGGCCCAACATGTCTAATAATTTTCCTCAAATATGGTGAATTTGTCCCCAAATGGTGGATAATTGTCCCCAAATGTCGCATAATTTTCACCCGATTTGGGGTTATTGCCTCAAAATTTTAGGTAAGTTTGCTCACATTTTTAGTAATTGTCCCCCCCTTGTTGGGTAATTGTCACCAAAATTTGAGTACTTTTTCCCAAATTTTGAGTCATTCTCTCCAAATTTGGGGTAATTGCCCTCAAATTTTGAGTAATTCTCTCCCGATTTTGGGTAATCCTCCTCAAATTTTCGGTAACTGTCTCCAAATTTTGGGAAATTATCCGCAGACTTCGGGTAATTGCCCCCCCAGTTTTGAGGAGCTATCTCAAAACGATGGACGTTTTCTCCAAATTTTGTTAATTGTCACCGGATTTGGGGTAACTGTCACCAAATTTTGAGTCATTTTCACAAGATTTCTTATCGTTTTCATCGAATTTTGTATAATGTCCCCAAATTAGGGTCCCTTTCCTGAAATTTAGAGTAATTGTGCTCATAGGTTTGGTAACTGCTGCAAAATGTGGAGCATTCTCTCAAAATGTTGGGCAACCGTCTCCCACTGTTGGGTAATTGTCCCTAAAATTCTTGTAGTTTGCCACACATTTTGCGTAATTGTCACCAGATTTTGAATCATCCTTATGAAATTTGGGGTAACTGCCTCCAAATTTGGGGTAATTTTGCCACAATTTGTGTAATTCTCTCCATATTTCAGGTAATTGTGGCCAAAAATCTGTGGTAATTGTCGACAAAATGTTGGGCAATTTGCCACAAATTTTGAGAAATTGTCCCAAAGTCTTGGGAAATTGCCTCCAAATTTTGAGTAATTTTCCCAAATCCTCTTGTAATTGTCCCCGGTTTGAGGGTAAGTGCACCCGGGTTTATGGGAGTTGTCTCAGAATTTTGAGTAACTGTCCCCAAATATCTTGTCATTTTCCTCAAATTTTGTGCAGATGTCCCAGACCTTCTCTAATTATCCCCAAATGTGGGGTAATTGTCCTCCAATTTTAAGTAATTGCCACAACATTTCTTACGATTTTACCTCGATTTTTGTATAATTGTCCCCAGTCTCGGGTAATTTTCCTCAAGTTTAGAGTAAATGTCTGCAGATTTGGGGTATTTGCCAGCAAAATTTGGACGGTCGTCTCAAAATCAGGCGCAATTTTCGACCAGATTTGTGAAACTTTCCCCAAATCTTGCATCATTTTCTCCAAACCCTGGGTCATTTCCCCCAAATCGAGGTAAATGTCAGACTATTTTGAGTCATG
The DNA here is from genome assembly GCA_033459285.1 of Clamator glandarius. Classification (NCBI taxonomy): domain Eukaryota; kingdom Metazoa; phylum Chordata; class Aves; order Cuculiformes; family Cuculidae; genus Clamator; species Clamator glandarius. The sequence goes on from JAUNZM010002226.1 coordinate 26,767, forward strand.
TTCTCCAAATGTTGGGCAATTGTCTCCCAGTTTGGGGTAATTGTCTCAAACTCTTGGGGAATTGTCCTCCAATTTTATGCATTTGTCCACAATCTTTGAGGAATTATCTCCAGATTTTGGGTAAGTGTCCAAAAATTGGAGTTGGGTTTGGGGTTAGTGTTTTATGGTTAGAGTTAGGGTGTTGTCTCCACATTTGGGGTAATTGTCCCCAAATTTGGGTAATTGTCCCCAAATTTTAAGTCATTTCCTCCAAACTTGGGGTCATTACTCCCCAATTAATCAGTAATTGTGCACAAATTTGAAATAACTGCCTAAAAACTTCTAGTAATCGTCGCCCGCCAGGTTTTGAGTCATTAGCCCCGGATTTGTAATAATCGTCGCAAATTGTTGATGCGTTTGGCCAAATCCTTAGGCATTGTCTCAAAATTGTGTGTATCTTCCCACAAATTTTGTGTCATTTTCCTGAAAATTTGTGTAATTGTCCCAAATTCTCGGTAACTGTAACCAAATTTTGAGTAATTGTCTTCTAATTTGTCTCAAAGTTATGGGCAATGGTGATTCAAGTCATTAAAATCTTCCACAAGTTTCGTGTATTTGTCTCTACAGTTTTGATAGTTGTGTTCCTACGGAGGGAAATTGTCACCAAACGTTGGGTAATTGACCCCAAATTCTAAGTAATTGTCTCCAATTTTTGCGTAATTGTCTCCAAACGGTGTGTCGTTTTCGACAAATGTTGGGGAAATTGTCCCTTAATAGGGGGTCATTTTGCCCCAATTTTTAGTAATTGTCCCCAAATTTTCTGTCGTTTTCCCAAATTTCAGCAATTGTCTCCAGATTTGGGTAATTGTCCCCAAATCCTTAGTAACTGTCTCCAAATTTTGGGTAATTGGCCCAACATGTCTAATAATTTTCCTCAAATATGGTGAATTTGTCCCCAAATGGTGGATAATTGTCCCCAAATGTCGCATAATTTTCACCCGATTTGGGGTTATTGCCTCAAAATTTTAGGTAAGTTTGCTCACATTTTTAGTAATTGTCCCCCCCTTGTTGGGTAATTGTCACCAAAATTTGAGTACTTTTTCCCAAATTTTGAGTCATTCTCTCCAAATTTGGGGTAATTGCCCTCAAATTTTGAGTAATTCTCTCCCGATTTTGGGTAATCCTCCTCAAATTTTCGGTAACTGTCTCCAAATTTTGGGAAATTATCCGCAGACTTCGGGTAATTGCCCCCCCAGTTTTGAGGAGCTATCTCAAAACGATGGACGTTTTCTCCAAATTTTGTTAATTGTCACCGGATTTGGGGTAACTGTCACCAAATTTTGAGTCATTTTCACAAGATTTCTTATCGTTTTCATCGAATTTTGTATAATGTCCCCAAATTAGGGTCCCTTTCCTGAAATTTAGAGTAATTGTGCTCATAGGTTTGGTAACTGCTGCAAAATGTGGAGCATTCTCTCAAAATGTTGGGCAACCGTCTCCCACTGTTGGGTAATTGTCCCTAAAATTCTTGTAGTTTGCCACACATTTTGCGTAATTGTCACCAGATTTTGAATCATCCTTATGAAATTTGGGGTAACTGCCTCCAAATTTGGGGTAATTTTGCCACAATTTGTGTAATTCTCTCCATATTTCAGGTAATTGTGGCCAAAAATCTGTGGTAATTGTCGACAAAATGTTGGGCAATTTGCCACAAATTTTGAGAAATTGTCCCAAAGTCTTGGGAAATTGCCTCCAAATTTTGAGTAATTTTCCCAAATCCTCTTGTAATTGTCCCCGGTTTGAGGGTAAGTGCACCCGGGTTTATGGGAGTTGTCTCAGAATTTTGAGTAACTGTCCCCAAATATCTTGTCATTTTCCTCAAATTTTGTGCAGATGTCCCAGACCTTCTCTAATTATCCCCAAATGTGGGGTAATTGTCCTCCAATTTTAAGTAATTGCCACAACATTTCTTACGATTTTACCTCGATTTTTGTATAATTGTCCCCAGTCTCGGGTAATTTTCCTCAAGTTTAGAGTAAATGTCTGCAGATTTGGGGTATTTGCCAGCAAAATTTGGACGGTCGTCTCAAAATCAGGCGCAATTTTCGACCAGATTTGTGAAACTTTCCCCAAATCTTGCATCATTTTCTCCAAACCCTGGGTCATTTCCCCCAAATCGAGGTAAATGTCAGACTATTTTGAGTCATGTTCTCCAAATGTTGGGCAATTGTCTCCCAGTTTGGGGTAATTGTCTCAAACTCTTGGGGAATTGTCCTCCAATTTTATGCATTTGTCCACAATCTTTGAGGAATTATCTCCAGATTTTGGGTAAGTGTCCAAAAATTGGAGTTGGGTTTGGGGTTAGTGTTTTATGGTTAGAGTTAGGGTGTTGTCTCCACATTTGGGGTAATTGTCCCCAAATTTGGGTAATTGTCCCCAAATTTTAAGTCATTTCCTCCAAACTTGGGGTCATTACTCCCCAATTAATCAGTAATTGTGCACAAATTTGAAATAACTGCCTAAAAACTTCTAGTAATCGTCGCCCGCCAGGTTTTGAGTCATTAGCCCCGGATTTGTAATAATCGTCGCAAATTGTTGATGCGTTTTGCCAAATTCTTAGGCATTGTCTCAAAATTGTGTGTATCTTCCCACAAATTTTGTGTCATTTTCCCGAAAATTTGTGTAATTGTCCCAAATTCTCGGTAACTGTAACCAAATTTTGAGTAATTGTCTTCTAATTTGTCTCAAAGTTATGGGCAATGGTGATTCAAGTCATTAAAATCTTCCACAAGTTTCGTGTATTTGTCTCTACAGTTTTGATAATTGTGTTCCTACGGAGGGAAATTGTCACCAAACGTTGGGTAATTGACCCCAAATTCTAAGTAATTGTCTCCAATTTTTGCGTAATTGTCTCCAAACGGTGTGTCGTTTTCGACAAATGTTGGGGAAATTGTCCCTAAATAGGGGGTCATTTTGCCCCAATTTTTAGTAATTGTCCCCAAATTTTCTGTCGTTTTCCCAAATTTCAGCAATTGTCTCCAAATTTGGGTAATTGTCCCCAAATCCTGAGTAAC